>JBCFXI010001891.1:0-36565 GCA_038496175.1 Ampulex compressa
GGAATGCTTGTGGCTGATGGAATGTCATAAAGAATCGATCGATACTCCTAAATGATCATTTAAAATTTAATTCTGGTACATAAGGTCCGACAAGCAATATACATACATACACACATACATACACACATATCCATCATTCTACATGACATTCCAACAGCCACAAGCATTCCCAATTAAGCGCGCAAATCCAGTTGCAAAGCTCTCGAACGCATTCTCTTTGTCTCCATCCTACCAGCGTCTAGCCAGCGATGGATTTTTCAGCGCGAGCGCGGCCAGCTCTCTAACGTGAAACACAAGCGTTACGAGCGACGCGTGTAATATTATACCTTATGAAATATCGGAAACGCTCGAGAGCCCAGCTGGGAGATGGAAAAAATACCACGAGTCGCACAATGGAACATCCCGACGCGATGGCGGTATATTTTAATGCAAATGACGGTGCTGAGACAAAGGCGCGTGACGGACAGGCAATAATAACGCCTCCATCCGTACGACTCAATCGAGCCGATCGGAGGGAAATCGTTTTTCCGGCGAATCGATTCGCGGCTAGCGAAACAGACATAGGCGCCTACGATCCCCTGGTCGTTCGCCCGTGGAAGGAGACAGACGGCCCAGACGGCCCTCCAGTGATTTTCCGAATCGTCAGAAGGGTGTGAAGCATGCATAATGCATCAGAGGCATTATGCGAAGGCGTGTACGACTCTCGCAGGCGGGCCCGCCATCACAAATGTACCTAGGTATGTAAATGAAAAGGGCCCTCCTCCCCTCGGCCCTGGAGTGACCCAAATATGGAATTTTGGACGGGAGGATATAATGAGGAACCCGCGGGACGTCCCCGTGGCGTCTCGATGCCAAAGGCACGCGACGCATTTGAAGAGCGAGGAAGCAGGAAGGGGAATTACTTTTGTAAAATCCACGATCGCGCTGCTTCGTGAAAAGCTCCTTGACTCTGTGTTTCAAAGGCGACATGCGTCTAGAATTTATACCCGCTCTAATCGGGAGTTTTAAGCAGCTGAAGGATGACTCAGGTCTTTGAAAGTTATTGGTTTTAATCACCCTCTTCGAATTATTCCACGATAGGTTATACGTTTGCTGGAAAAAGATCGCATGGCTCGTTGGAGATACGATTTTTTTCTCTACATTCTGATCGTTACTCCTCCCAGCTGACGAACCTAAAATACTGGAGGAGCTTAACCCTTTGCGCTCCTACGTCGAGTGTCGCTCGATATTCTTCTCAAGCGATAGTTCGCAAGTCTCATACACCCGAATCTAATAACTCCCCGGCTCTCTTGTTTGTCCCTTCCGAACAAAAGCCTCTTTGCGAACATTCCATCGATGGTAGGATGTATACCTTGCAGTGGAACTCGAACATAATTTCGAATCTGGGTTCCTGTTCGCGAAAGAAATAGAATTCTTTGGTGCGCAAAGGGTTGAAACAGAGTATATTACGAAAGGAGCGAGAAGTGGTGCGTAGCCCAAATAGTGGAACGCGATCCGAATATCGTTCTAAGGGGGGTGTTCTCGCTTTTCCAGCCGTACCTCGTAAGTCGACGTACGCAGAGGTATTCGTGACGCACTACATAAAACGACGTCGAGTGTCGCTCGGTCAATAATGATGGCAATAGACCTCCCCCTTTTCCTGGTACCAAGTGCTCGTTCATCGATCCAGAAATAGTTATTTCCATTATTTATCCGGCTCGCGGCCGAACAGCCGGCCAGAAAATTCCCCAACATCGTCCGCAACTGGTCTTAACGTATCTGAATATCCGAATAACCGTCGTACTGCCCGTAAAATGGCATGTCTGCTGCGGTATCGTTGAATTTTTAACCGGACGGTTATTTCCATCGATCGAACCTCTCGTGCGCCACTACAATCGCTTTCGAGAACAGCGGACACGTCGATTTGGCCGCTCGATCAACAGACGGAAATACGTTGCATCGAATTCTCAAATAATCTGCAACGATAATGGAATCGTGGCCATCGCGGAGCCGATATAAAGCCGGCTTTGCGGAATTTACAAATACCAGAGCATTGTTTCGCGCCGATTACCATTCCCCTCTCGTTCCTAAAACCACCGCTAAAACACGGCCGCGTTTATCGTGGCCCCACTCTGGCGTTACGGATATTTCAGACTGCGAGTTGTTGTTTTTTTTTTTTTTTTCGCCGAATATCAACGACGATACGACCTCTATTAATGTCTCGAACGGACCGAGTCGTTCGACGATAAAAACTGCGAATGTCGGGGGCGATTAGCGGCAACGTACTATTAGGTAGGAGCATTGAAAAAAAAAAAAGAAGGACCAAATCGTTCTAGCACTCGCCGCGTAATATACCATATTCAATAGCCATTCCCGGCACTCAGGCAGATTACGTATTACAGGGAAATAAAACGGTACCAAACGGGTATGCGTTGTGGAAGCAATGGGACGTTCATTGTCAGCTCGATTTACTCGCGTCGGTTTATAAAAAAAAAAAAAAAAAAACAGCTTTATAACGCAGGAGCCACGATCGAATATCTCGATTTCTATGAAGTTACACGTCGACTTTTTCCATGGATCGTTATGTAATTGGCGGCTGGTAATATCCAGCGGTTCTCCTCTGGCGGGTAAATGTTAACGAGTCGCGCACGAGGATTCGCGAATACGGCCGGTTAATTCGCAGCGGAGGAGGCACGACCTGTTTTTAATTCAAGTGCCAGTGCCACTTTCACTCTTCTCCCGTATCACTGGGTCACTGTCCGAGACGCGTCGGTGTCCTTTTCACCGGGCAGGCGTAACGTTACGTCGCGCCTCGAGGAGGGAGAGGAGGGGGCTCGAAATATTTCCGGAGCGGTTTGAAGGCACAGCGGAGTCGCAGATGTGGCGCGATTTCGCAAGGATAATGTCGCCTTACGTAAGCCACGCGGAATGCGTGTGTAGGTGCCTCGCACGGGGCGGAGGCTCGTCTACAGGGTGTAGCATTCGTGACAAACTCTTTTGCGTGGCGATCTCCCGCCTCGCATAAATATCCAGCGAGTTTTTTCGACGCATCATCGGGACTGGGATTTTTATTGTTCTCTTGGAGGATAAGCTTCATCCTGATCCATCCCTAATTCGTTTTTCTTCCTCTTTTTCTCCTATATTTGGCTCTAATATATATATTTGATGGGACTGAGGGTTTATACTTTTCTTTTTCAAAATTAGAGAGTTTACCTTAAATTTATTGTATTTATGTATTTTATGTATCTTAAATGCATTGTAGATTGTGTATCATACGCGGATTTGACGACTAATCATTAGGCGTGCGACTTCGCTTCCGCTATTTTTCTATAGAAGATGGCTTTAGAGGTGAGTAGCGGTTCTTCCAAAGTAGGACTCGTACACCACACTAGAGACTAGAGAAAGTACTAGCCATGACGGACAATACCTCGAATCACAAATGTACAACCAGTTTCTACGATAAAGCCCCGAATGTCGAAAAAAATCCGGCGAAAGCAAAGTTCCACGCCCAATACATCACATCTCAGAAGTGCTAAAAAAGACATATACAACGCTCAGCGCCCTTCTCGAGGATTTTCAATTTTCATCGTAAGGAAGCTGCGCCCCGCGTCCTCGCCATTCTTCAGCGCCTTGACTACAGGACAGGAATGCCATTCTCGATCCAATCGACTTTTCTGGTAGCGACAAATCTGTCCTTCGGATCACAGAGGCTTTGCCCCGTGTCCCGTGCACGGTTTAAACCTTCGAATCGATCCTATCCTCGATTCGAGGTAGGCGTCCCGCATAAGACGGCCCAGCAGAGCCGCGCCAGTGGCTCTGCAAGGGTGTACGAAGAAGGTGGAGGCCCGGCGTTGCGCGGTTTATGTACGTAGGACAAGCAGGAGGCAACCGACACGGAAGGTCTTGTCTGCCAGGACTACCTAACTGCATTCTACCCACGCGTCCGCCAGGATGACCGTCCTGGGAAAAAGGAGCAGCTAAAAACTCGTGCCAAGGCCTCCGCACCGGCGAGACGCGCCGAGGTGCAAATCGAGCGGTTCTGCCGATCGGCCTCGCCCCTCCGTCCCACGGCCGTGTAATTGCAAAAGTTTCGCCCTTTATCCTGCCCTCGGAACGGAATATTATCGATTAAGCCTGGAAAAGTACGTCGACCTTTAACGCATTAGCGATGTTCGACAATGTTCGCCGGCCGGAATCCTCGTTGCGGATAAAAAAAGGAGAAAGAGTCTGACGCTCTGGAAGAAGTGAGCGGAGAGTAGGTTTTAAGGACTGAGGCTGCTTCAGGTTGGAGAAAAAAGGGTAATCTTTGTTGGAGTATATAATAAAAGCATTGGAAAATTAGGTTGAGGTACTTTATTAAAGATACGTTTGAGCGCGAGGAAAGATTGTTCATATTTGTTTTTGGTTTAAAATGGCGGAAACTTTTAGGCGAGGTTTTAAATGGGCGAGACGATTATTTAGGCAAGATTTCGACCTAGAATAAAAAATCGACAATTTTTAAGTGGTATACGACAAAGCTACTGGATAATATAGAGGAGTTTGAAAATACCCTTCTCTTGAAAAATAGTAAAGGAGTTTTAACATTAAAAAAACAAATGCGCACCACTTTTCAGATGCCATTTTAAAGTAAAAATAAATAAGGACAATTTTTTCCTACACTTAAATATGTCTTTAATAAAGTATCTTAACCAAATACTTTTATTTATATATCATTTTATATTAAATATTATTGACATATCATTTTCGAATACTTTTATTACACTTTTGAAAAAAAAAAGCTAGTCTTTTTCGAGGCACTGTAGTGGCCTTACCTCTTAATGGGATTCGCGGGCCAAAGGGGTGCGCGGGGATGAATATAACTGGAAGTTGCGCCCAGCCACGGTAATATATCTGGAAGCGAGTTTAACGTGCATTTTTTTTTTACGAATCTGCTGGGGAAAAAAGAATCGATACGCGATATCGGATGTGTGGAGAAATGGAGAGATTTGATTCCATTGTTGGCGGGCGGAATTAATGAATTGGCGAAAAAGCATTTTAGCCGACGAATGCACTTTGCAGCGCGTATAAGCTACTCTAACACGACTAGCCGAGGCTCCGGCGATGAGGTTCGCAAAGTGCATCGCAAACAAGGTGACTCTCCGGCCTCTCTCTTTCTTGCCCCTCTCCGGCTCTTCGACCGCTTCTTGGGAACATAAAGCATTAAGACGACGAAACACGCCGTGGCAAATCGCGACTCCCGCCATTATTTCCCTACGCTGCTCGTTTATAACGAAAATTCTGCGCTCGGTGTCTCGATGCAAAGGTCGTAATTCCATCCCGAAGTTGGCCCACTTCTCGGTATTCCATTCGAATTACGCTCCTGCCGAGCGTAAACTTCGACGTGGCGCTAATCAATTTGGACCATTTTCCTCCTCCGCCAAAGGGAAACGACGTATTTAATTAGACGCGTCGTTATTCTGAACGAGCACGTGCGCAAACGCTTTCTCGCGACTCTCCCGCTGCGTTGGAAATCCAAACATTTTTGCGGCCCGCCACGCACTTTTGTCCCCCGCCGACATTATTTGCTCCGGCCGTGCATCATAGTCGGTTTAACACCGAACGCCACTTCTATTACGGGCTCAAACATTTCCATACCCGTAAACGCTTTTGTTCTCGTTACACCCACCGTATTACATTACGCGGGACGCGTTACGCGCGTTTTTCTGCCGGCTAAAAGCAACTCTCGCCATAAACTCGAACATCCTCGGCCCTCCTGAGCACCTTTATTACGCACATTCGCGTCTCTATTTCCGCACTCCTTTCGGCGTTTTCGACGTGGCGCGGGCCTCGTAATCCAGGCGAGCAAACGACCGACCTAAAAATCCTCGTAGGCGTTTCCCCGCAGCGCGAGTCTCGGTTTCCAGCCATTTCATTTTCTTTTCCCGGCCCCACGGTTCTCGGGAGGCCCGTCGAGGGGAGATTAGCCTCTCTACGGCGCCGCAAATCTTTTCGATGCCTTCGATTCGCGCGTAAATTCCGTCAGGATGATGGCCGCGCACCTTCGGGTTACCATATTCGATTCGCACGTTCGACTCCCACGGAGGACGTTTTTACACGTCGCTTTGCACGTCGTGTATTTCGTGTAATCGCGAGGGAATCGCGGCTTCGGCTCTGATCACTCTTGTAAATTAACATATTCACGGATATCCAGCGGTGCCTGTACGGCACGTCGAACTGCCTTGATGGATAATGGATGATAATAAAAAATTGATACCGTGATGGATTATAGTTGATAATCAGAGATGGATAATGTGATGGATAATGGATAATAATAAAGAAATGGATAACATGATGGATAATAGATAATAATAAAGAAATACCTTAAAAGCTAAGCGCGATGAAGTAAAGCTCCTTTTCTGGCTGGTCGTCTACTTTATAGAACGCCATTCAAGCGGAGGAACTAAACGAGAAAGAATCCAGAGATGATGGTTCCAATGAGGCTCTTGCGTAAAGCAAAGTCTTACATCCGTCGTAAAGCATCAGCGAGGCAGACTTTAAGAAGATCCGTATTTCCCGCCTTTCCACGCGCTCTTACGGTCATTCCCTCTGATCGTTACAGGATTTCATTGGCGGTAAAAGATATCTCTACCGCCCGGAAGTCGGTGGTTATGCAAAAACTTTCGATTCCACCGGCGCAGGGCGGATCCTCCCTGGGATTTAGATGTTCGCGCGGAGAGCATACGGGATAGGGTATAACGTATATAACGCACCGCCACCAGAATTGCGTAATTTAATTTTACACCGAAGCGAAAAAAGGAAGGACGCAGGTTATATTTCGCGGCGGCGCGAGGGGACTTATGCTCGGTGGCTAATATTAAACCTGGCAGCTCCTTGCAACCTACGCGACGCCTATATGCGCATATCTCTCTCTCTTTCTCTCTCCTTTACACTTACTCACTCACCCACTGACTTATTCACTCGCTCATTCACTCAATCATCGACACACGCACTCACTCACTTGTACACTCACTCACTCACTCATTCACTCACTCATTCTCTCATTCTCTTTCTCACTCACTCTCTCATTCTCTTTCTCACTCACTCTCTCATTCTCTTTCTCACTCACGCACTCACTCGCTCACTTGCGCACTCACCCACTCACTCACTCACTCACTCTTTCACTCACTCACTCGCATACTCACTCACTCATTCACTCACTCACACGCTCACTTACTCACTCACTCACTCACTCACTCTTTCACTCACTCACTCGCATACTCACTCACTCATTCACTCACTCACACGCTCACTCTTTCACTCACTCACTCGCATAGTCACTCACTCATTCACTCACTCACACGCTCACTCACTCACTCACTCACTCACTCACTCATTCACTCTTTCACTCACTCATTCACTCACTCACTCACACATTCACTCATTTACTCACTTGCGCACTCACTCACTCACTCATTCGCTCACTTGTACGCTCACTGACTCATTCGCTCACTTGTGCACTCACTCGCTCAGTTCGTCTGTCCCTCCTTCTCTTATTCAGCGAGTGGAGAGGCGGCGAGTAAAGGTCGTAAAAGAGGCGCGCCATAGAACGGCATAATTGTGGCTTTATCGTGCCTTAAAGCTTACCTTAAAGCGCGTGTCCGTACGGCGAGGTGCCCAGCTTCTTTCTCCCCTCCCCTGCTCTGCCACCATTTTTATCCACCGTCGGATCGAGCGCTTTACGCGGCTTCGCGGAACACAATCGAGTCGTCGTCCGCCGGTTAACGTCCCGGTAACGTTACAATGAGCGATAATGGCCGCGCCGTGAAAGGAGAACGACGTTGGATTCCCATCGCGAGCGCGATAATAAATCCCGATGACGGGGGAGCCACGCGTGTCCGTCGATAATTTACCGCGTCGATGGTGGCGACTGCGTTTTCCTGGAAGGTGTTGAATCCTCCCAAGCAGAGTCGTCCTGCGTAAGGAGAGGACTGCACCGGCAACAGGCCCCTGGCCAAACTACTTAACCACTAAACCTACCAGCCACTTTCTGGACGTATCCTCATATACTGCATATATCGTTGAAGAGAAAGAGGATTAAGAAGAGATGTGGATAAGTTAATATAATAATTCACGCTTTGCGGTTGAATCGTGGATAATTCGAAAGTATGTCCTGTTACGAAGTGGAGCGATTTTTCTAAGAAACGACTGAACGGTGGTTTTGGCCATTTTGATGGGTTTAACATTAAAGAAATTCTCGCATACAACGTGGATTTGAGCATCTAATTCCCAGATCGAGGTTTCCTAAAGACACTGATCCCACTCGCAGAGAAAGAATAAACGAGGGAGCGTACAGCGGGGGATGAATATGTCAAAAGAAGTTTCGTATTTAAGCGAGCGGAAGGATTAAAACGCATTGTTCGATATAATCAAGCTACATTATAGTTCCACCGCTGTGAAATCCTATTCTAATGATAGGACCCCTTTTATAAATCATATCATCCATTCCTAATCCTATTAACCAGAGATTATTCTTCAAACTTTCATAATAAACCACAGTGGTCTGATTACGTATCGATACGAAAGAATCGCTATTATAAGAATAGAATTATAAGAATAGAAATATTAGAATATTTCTCACTGAATCCGCTTGTAACATGAGAGAAAACCCCGCTGGAAAACGCGTATGGCGGCGAAGCTCGAGGATCGTGCGTGCCCTGGCACGATAAATCATCCCTCGATACCGATTTCGAATCTCATCAGGCCCGTCTTCCGAGCGCTCAGCAGCGAGGCGTGTAAGCAGAATGCGCAAAGTACGGCAATCACCTCCGTCGGCCGCGATAGGAATTGCAGAAGGGAGCCTTTTATCGTGGCCCTCGATCACCGGCCGGCCTATGGAATGATACATCGTGTCGTAGCCTCGGTGACGAGTCAACATCCCTGGAAGTGTATCCCACTGGCGATGCCCGGCTGAATGGCGATCGAAGCCCCGGCTCGTAACGATAATGGCGGTGGCGCAAAACGTTGTTAAGGCGGACGATTGCTGCGGGATGTAATTAACCTTTTCGACTCTGGCGACTCTGGCGACGCCAAATCGATAAGCGAATCTCGCGGATTCACGATTGCGTCAGTCACGATTATCTGCCGATGCGAATTTAATGGCGGAATTTGAATGGCTCGTTAGACAGGGGGATAAACCAGGACCGCGCCTCGGATGGCTCCTTGATCGAGCGAGAAAAGATCCATTGAGGAGCCGGGGAGTAATGGGTGCTTAACGTATTTACAAATCCCAGACGGCTTTGATCGTAATTATAGTGCCGCTTTATGACCTGCCCTTGGACCTATTGAACGCCGCTTGTCTTTCGAAGGGATCTACGATAACCATCGGGGCGTAGATACGACTCGCTCTACAGTATCTCGATGCTGTTTTCCTTCGCGCATTTGCGACTACCGTGCTTTGCTTCGGCCGGTTGGAAATGAGGTATGAGCTGCCACGAGTTCATTCTTCGTATATATGTTGATGATGATGTTTCGTATATGCCTATACATATATACGTACATATATATATAGATATATATATATAAATAAATAAATAAATATATATATATATATATATAGAGAGAGAGAGAGAGAGAGAGAGATTGTAGATTTGATAATATCATTACAAGAGACACGGCATTATTATTACAATGTATAATACATCGTCATGAGGACAAAAACCGTGCGCTCGATGTTTATGTATTATTTTCCTTCGAGCACGCACCGCTCGTGCAATGACATTCTTACCTTGTTTTCCTTCACCTCAGGAGCCGGGCAATTTGCATTTATTATCCGGCATTCCGAGATGCATGAAAGTTGGAAATGCGAAAAGGCCTTTAAATATCATCACGTCATTCGGCCGTAAATCACGGTTTCCTTAACGCACCGTCATCGAGCGCAACTTTATTAAAGGCCCCCATAAAGTGCACGGTGCTTGAGCACCGCCCCTGCCAATTTTTGCGGAGCAGTTTTCGACCAAACTTCGCCTGCGCTCGAAATTGAAAACCGGGAGCGCGCGGGGAGCGAAGTATGATCGCGTGCAGCCCCGAAGAATCATAAAACTTACGAGGCGGAAACTATCAAGGGCCCTCGACGTGTTTGACGACAGTCTCGAATTTCCGATAGAGCCTAACGAGACGAAGGGACGGACCCTCGCCGGATAATTTCCAGGACAAACGAACACGCGTCGTATTCCATAAAATTCGCTATTACAATATTTACCGCGTAAATGGTATCTCGAGGGCGAGTAGCGCGATGGAAGAAAAATAGAGGCGCCCCCCTCCCCCGTGCAACTTGGTACCTCGACAACACGGTTTCGATTTAACGGAGAGAACGGAAGCGCCTGCCAGTGGCATACCGGTTCCCCAGAAAACCGTGTCTTCGTAAAGATAATAAGCGTAGAGAGCCGTGTACACTTAATACCACAATCGGAATCTGATTTTCGGAGCATGGCATCCGCGATTCGCGATCTCAGCGAGCATCTTACACGCACGGTTCATATCCAATTCTCCATCTGGCCTCGCGGAGTTAGAACGATCAACCAAATCGACACGTTCATATCGAATCAGAATAACATATCCCACAGATGTGTCGCTCAAATAAATAAAATGATTACCACATTCTTTAACCAAATGCCAGTAATGGCATTAAATTATGAAGTTTAAGGTACCGAATGAAACCGCGTTAAGAAAATCCGCGTGGAGGAGAGATGTTTTAACGCGCTTAAAGTGAATTCAATGAAAGTTTACTAAATTACGGATCGAAATTAATGAGCGAGGAGGTTAGGAGTACGATACCCGTGGTATCCGCTGGTCGCAGGGAGAAAGGACTTTTTTCTCCGCTTCGTAAGAGCATGCCGGCGTATCTTCGTTAGCGGCGACAGCGCAATCCCTTTTCCTTGCGCCGACTCTCAGTAGTCCCGTACGACGCGCTTTCGTACCGCACGAGATCTCGTAGAAATCTTACTACCGTGTTGTACGAAATCCTTTGGAGGTTTCTTCGAGCGACGATCGTTGCGGTGGGCAATTAGCAACGGCCGCTGGCTATGATTAGGGTTGAAAAAGGGGAGGTCTGCCGTTAACGTGGCCGAGAGTGTGTGCGCGCGCGTGTGTGCATACACGGGCCGCAGTTGGGAAAGCACACGGAAGACGTTATGGCGCTCGTACATGCACGCTGATTCGATCTGGCGCCGCGCCTTCGCACGAACTAATAATTAGACACCTTTATGCAATTCCGCCCTCCCCTCGGCGTGCACCGGCCGCCCCTCGCCCGGGATTAACCCTTTTATTGCTCTCAGGGCGCATAGGCTCTTGAAAAATTCGCCCACCAGAGTTTAGGAACATTGGACTTCTTCTTGTTTTTTCCCCTGGATATCTTAAGGGATTACGTTTTGTTTGTGAAAGATTTCCTCTTTTTTTCTTTTTCGTTTTCCTTAGGTATTGTGGGTATCGACTGCTTTGGTCATTCGCGCTATACTCCTCGTTTTTAATTTTATACGCTAGTGTATGAAAGGTTGGATACTGATTTAGTGACGTATATTATGGTCTGTGTTTGTATTAGTCTGTTAACGACATGCTTGGAGGATTATATTTGTAAGTAACGCACTGTGGACGGATGCTTAAATAGCTTGAGTACCTGTTTCGGGGGTTTGTAGCCTCTTAGCACTACCTTATATACTACGTATTTAACAAATCAATTCCTTTCATAATTATTTATACGAGGTACAAATTTTGGGGAATACCCAACTTTACGTCACTCATTCGCAATGCATTAAGAAACGTTTATGATCCTCGTTCTAAGCAGTCGGTTCCTCTTATACCCCACAGATTAGCGGTATTACCTAAACAAGCCATTTACAAGTATTCATAGTCTCAGCCTTGAAAGAAGTTCGCTTATATTCAGTTTTCACCGCGCTTAGATTTCTTAGAGTTCCTCTGAAACTCCTTCGCTCTCCTTCCTCGACCTCGACGAACATTCGTGGGGCATTTTTCCAAGGTTATAAAGTCGATCCACATTGCCAAGTAGAATTACCCACCGCACACGTTTCCAGTCACTAGATTCCACGCAAGATTCCGGCCGAAGTTCCAGCAACGAACGGATTAGGCGCATCCTCATTTTGTTCGGAAGATCGTCGAGCGGATTTCCCCGGCGAAGGTGCGCCGCATGGCGGGGATGAGATCCAGCGCGGATAGGGAGTTGGCGTAGTTTGCCAAAATTTCGGCTTCTCCACCGCCGGATCTCCTTTTCCTCCCGCCCAGATTAAGCAGTTTCCAGGTTGGCGAGCGCGGATTACAGGGCGCGCGGTAAAACTGTTGAATATCCGGGACAACCATTAATTTCAGACAACCATTAATTCCGGAGCGGGCCGAATTCGACGATTAGACGCCTCGTCGGGGTATCGTCCCTTTCGTCGCGAGTGTACTCCACCAGCGGGATCTATGATCCCTCGAAAGCGCATTAGCTGATTTTGCGCTACCGCCTGGAAACACCTCGCCCCCTTTTTGGGCTTAATACTGTAGCGTCGAGGCGATTAGAGCCGCGCTTTACGTGGGTACGAGCAGCTTTCTTCGCGTGTTTTGCCCCAATCGCGTTACGTTAGGAAAAAAGCTATGGTCTTTAAAGTAAATCATGTTTCACGAGGAAAGCCTGAGGTGTGTGGTAAATTGTTCTGTTGCATCGTGATCTACACTTTTTAATACGTAATTAAGAAGAGTGCTTTCGACTTTTGGTAGAAATTTGTTGTTTCTGGAATGTTGTACTCCTCCTTCGATATTTATGCGGAGAACTTGGTTTAGTTGTAGTGTTCTTTGAAATGATTTTGAGGCGATACGTGAAGATCCTAATGACGTTTCTTCGCGTTATCTGGTATATAATAAAAAAACACGCTAATGTGTTTATATTTATCACTCTCTTTCCACTCTTATCACTCTGATAACTAACCGTATTCATCGTAATATTTATAATACTTATAATAGTACTACTATTTCCTATGCAGTTCTTCGCGGTAAGAAGATAAATCGGCGATTAATGAGGATTAAATAATTGCTTTTACGCGTATATTATCTATTATTTAACTTCACTTTAACAACAGTGTATTTAAGTACAGTAAATGGTATATAACAACGTTTAAGAAAGGCGGATGTTAAGGGTTTAATATAGAAGATATGTACGCTGCAGTTTGAGTCGAGATATGGACCGATTAACAGATTAAAGTGGCCCGTAAGATGAGCTCTCGGAAAAGTGTCTCGTTATTCGCGAATTAGTGGCTCATTTAAGCGATGCCTCACGATTTCGTTGGAGCAGAGCCAACCGTGCACGATAATTAGATCCGTTTACGCATTTCCACCCTTTTCGCGCTCTAAGGAGTATCCATGGCGTAGAGACGCGAACCTTAGCAAGGAGGTTCATTATCCGGCCCCGAGTTTAATTTAAACCTCGCCTTGCCATCTTGTTATGCAAGAAATATTTTTTACGCGCCAAATCGACTCGTGCACGAACCATCCTCGACCATCTTATACGCGATATTCCGCACTCTGGTCTTCGACAAGAGCGCGTAAGACGGAGATCAAGTTACATTTCTTTGTTAACTTAACCTAGAAAACGATCAGAAGCCAGCAGCGAATAAAAGATGGCGGCTTAAACGCCTCGAAGCTCAGTTAACACCTTGGTGACGGGTCACGAGTAAACTCGTGATCAATGCGCCATTGTTTCGCGACCGCATCCTTGTTTCGGTGCGTTCTCCAAGAGCATAAAGTGTGCTCGTTGTTCAGCATATCGCAATGCTTCTTTTGCCAATATTTTCCTCGAGTAATATTTATTTAAATATCCCTGCTACTTCCACTTTCACATCCAATTACGAAATAATAGCCGGTGACGTAAAGTTAGATGATCCTGAGTTAAAGTGGATAAATTCCGAGTACAATAGTCGATCATCGGTGTATCGAATCACGCCTCTTTTGTTTTCTCCACCGTCGTCCATGACGTCGATTCGACTGTCTTGCTAATCCGAAATCAATATCCGGCAATGTCGGCCACGAATCTAGCACTAATAAAAGCACCGGTGATGGAGTTCGGCAGGTAAATTGCCTCGAAGCATTGTCGAGGGCGGATCGAGGCGAGAAGACGAGGGTGGGGGGGGGGGGGAGGCAGGGGAGGCGCGGTGGAAAAACAGTTTTCCACCCTGATTGACTCGGCCGAGGGACAATTTCGGCGGGAGGCGAAATTCTGAACGTATAAGGAGGGAAATAATGGTAGCGAGGATCGAATCGATATCGAATCAAAAATTCATTCCGCGCCCAACTCAATAATTCCAACGTCCCCTGCATTCTGTCGATCGTTTTTATTGCAACCGCCAACGAACTTGGCGCTTCTCTCTCTCTCTCTTCCTATTCCCACGTATAGAATCACGCTTTTGCGGATACGAGAAAAAAAAAACTCCTACCCCCTCCCGAAGCCAGCAGGATTTCCTGTTTACCTCGTTAATACCTTACCGCGCGAAATTTGAATGGCGGCCCTCCTCGAAACGCAACCTCCACCCGGAAACAAAGGCCGATATCCTAGGAAGGCGCCTCCCCTTCATTTCTGCCCCACTTTCCCCCGAATGTCCGTCTCTTAATCGTGTCCCCCCGGCAGCCGCGTCTCGCTTCGAGAAGCACAAAAGCCCCGCCGCCATTCCTGGCGCGGGAAGGCCGCGCTACAAAGTCCCCGCATTGTTTTTTTTTTTTTTTTTCACCGAAACACCAATTTCCAGCGAGGCGAGCGGCAGCTGCTCCGAACGGGGCCGCGAGCCTCGATGTTAACATTATTAACACTCGCGGCTGGCGAAAGGAGGTAGGCAAACGGTCTTCTCAGTTCTTTTTCCCGGCCACGCCTCGTATTCACGGGCTCCCTATTTACACGGGGCGCAATCAATAATTATCTCGAGCCTTCTCGAAATTAAATCCACCGGGGCGACGCGCGGCCGAACTCTCCCGTAACTGCGTCATTAACCGAGCGCCAGCCCTGGGGTGGAGGGGAGGGGCGGGGGGGGGAGCGATTCGACTAGATAACGACTGTAGAAACACGGCCCTCCGCCGCGGCCGCCTTTAAGCAGACTTCACGCACGAGCACCTTCGAGGAGGGCGCTTTGAAAATCAGTTTCTGCGTCTCGACGCGCGATGCACCGCGCGTAGGAAAACGGTTTTCGACGATCGCTCGAGGAGGGGGATGAACTGTGTGTGTGTGTGTATGTGTGTTCTGAAGGAGGCTCCGTTTGATCGTTGGAACGACATTAAACGTTGCGCCGCGACGCATAGCCGATGTTTGACACCGGCTGCTGCTAGTAACATCCTTGATTATCACGGCTCGTTCGTTAATTATCAAGCATAGTTGTTTGGCCGCGACCGCAAACCAGCTCGCTTTACACCGCATCGAGTCGACGAGCATTGGCACTGGGCGCGACATCCGGCTGCACTCTGAAGAGGCCGCCGCTTCGGAGAGGCTTTCGTTAAACCCTGGGAATTCTTGGCGTCTGATCGTGAGGAAGGTTAACCACGTTCGTTAGAGGAATCCGGAATTATTCGACTCTCCTTCTCGCCTCGCCACGCTCGTTAAATCCGCCAGCAGGAGGTGGGGGGGGCTTTTTATTTTTCCATCGAACTCCTTGGAAATCGGTGACCAGGCCTGGATAGGGGTGTTTGCTCGAGTGGCCGGCCATCGTGAATTTTTCGCAGGATCCTTGAGTCCGAGGGCCACGACACCGTGGCGGCCAACTTCGACTTTCACGCGACGGGGCCAGGATTTAAATTCCACTCGTCGCCTCGGGACTTTCGATGTGACTTGTATAATCCTAAGCTGGGATTCGTGACCGCGGTTAAACGGTGGTACCTCTGCTCAAAAATTCCGAAGATCGAGATGGAAAACGATGGAGACCGGTGGATCGACTCGATGACGATGCTGGAGTGGAAGCGTGAATAGAGGCACCGCGTTAAACATTGTATCGTACTCCGAACGACGACGGAGCGTGATGGATATTAATTATAGGAAAAAACGAGGCCCCTCATATATTTGAGGCCGTATCGCCAAGCTCCTTCCAGCGGGGCTTGATGTAATTAGCAAGTCATTGCGTAATTCAATAAGTGCATATTAAATAATAAAGTTCGGCGTGTGAATGGATATTAGGCGAGTAGCTCGCAATTACCAAGTTTCGAGGCGGTTTCAGAGTGCAGCGTTGCAGAAATAGTCGGCCATACTTCACGGTGCATTGTCTAGCGGTGAAGGATCACGCAGCCTCTTTGTATTCCGGGAAGAAACCCTCGGCGAGACTATAAGTTTTCTTGGAAAGACTTTATACCGTAACGTCGACCCGCCAACGAAACCTTACGGGCGGCCAACCTTCTCCTCCCAAGATTTGCCAAATGTTTTACCTAAAAACAATGCCCTCCAAAGGCAGCTACGTGACTCTCTCATCTTCGTTGGATCCTTACGCTCTCCACTTGGGATTTCGCGAGCACGAAGATTTTATCGCCGCATACCTCTGTCCATATATTCTTCGACTCTTACAAGGGGCATTAATAGTAAAATCGTGCAACGCACCGGTCCACTTAAATTCAGATAAATATTACGTACCCTACCTCGGTCTTCTCTTTTTCTCTCAAGGAAAACCATTATTTCGTAGGAAGATCGCAACTCACGTTGCTTGGGAGTAAAGGAAAAACTAGAATTTCTCTGCCTGAATAAAAAACATCGCATACTTTCGAAAGCTCCATAGCGATGTCAATGAGACTCGCGAAGCGAGCGCGGTATATCAAGCGATTCCTCATTCATATAAATGATTTCCTAATCATCCACGCCACATATTTTCTCCATTGCGCGAGAAATTCCAATGGACGTTAATGCACGCCCTCTCCCGTATAATAATCGAGAAAACGTCAAGGGGTTCAAATCGAAATAAATACAGCGATACGTCGTTACTTCGCCGAGTGTACAGCGCGCGCGCGCGCGCGAAGCTCATATTGTCTCGGGAGCAAATGTTTAAAGCTCGATCGACATCGATGCCGTGGGTGTCTTAGGTGATTAATTGCCAAAGGTGCGGCCCGTCCTGGCATCGCGACAGAATGCAGCTGCATTGAATGCGCCATGCGTCGGATGCACCGGCGGCGCGTTAATTGCGATACACTTATTAAACTAATTACCCGTCAATTATTTATTAATGGCCGCGTTATTGTAGTTAAATCATTTCCACGTCGCGCGGCCCGCAGCCGGGTGCATTAACGCGGGCATATTTATGAAGCGATCGATCGCCGAAACGACGGGCTACCCGTGAATGCTGCGCATTTTTCGCGATCACGAATCGGGGCCTGGGATTATGCGGCCGCGGCTGCGGCGGCGGCGGCGGCGGCGGGCTCCCCGGAGTGCTATAATAAATGTATAACCGCATGTGCAAAAAATTCCTGGCCGCGCTCCCATTCAATTTTCCAGCGGATTCCACGCTTTTAGCGCTTGGCGCAACGCTCGCGGGATATTTCCGGCGCGGCACTTTGGGAATTTGGAATCGAAGGCGGGCTGCTCTGGCCGGGGGTAATTAGGGATGGCGTGGAGGAAGGTGAGAGCTTTGCGAAGGTCTTGGATGACGCTTTGTTCGAGGATTTTTAGAAAACTACCGAAGATTTTGGATGGAAGAATTTACTAAGGAGATTTAGGATGGAAGGATTGTGAACCTAATGAAGCCATTTAAAAGATCGATCAGACGTTTCTCAGAAAAATCGTTGTACTTTGTAAGAGGGAATTTCTTGAGATTTTCTCTGGTTCATCGTAGAGCTTGAATTATTCTATTGTTTTATTGATATTTGTTCTTAACGCCTTCTTATATAGGGATATAAAAATGTGTGTAAAATGTGTATAAATATAGTTATATACGGATATGTATGGTGTACATAAATGTGTCCAGAAAGTGGCTGGTAGGTTTATCGTTAAGGGAAGGGCATGGATCGGAAGAGATATTTATTACGACACATCCCTGTTTTATGAATTTTGCGATTTGCCGTGTACGTTTCGTCGTTTAATCATCTCCCGCGTTTTCCTCGACGAATTTTTATGAGCGCATCCATCAAAGTATTTGTACATAGGTCTTCGCATATATTCCGAGAGAGGCCCTGGAAATTCTAAATATTAGATTCGCAAGTACACTCGCGCCATAAAATCATGAAAACGCCAACGAATCGCGAGGCACGGCCAAAAGCTACGAGAACCTTCAAAATTTCAATGGGATCATTTATTAACTACTTTCAGCCCAATGACGCCATTCGGCATCGCCCTTATAATCTACTTCTACTACTCGTTTATCATATTAAACCACTTATATATTAAAAGTACCTCTAAATCGCTGTATTTAAAACTTTAATTATCTTACTAAAAAATAATCATTCGTACTAGAAAGGGTTAAACGTTTCTATCCTACAACACTACCAAGAAATAAAAACAATTTCACGCCACACAAATAACGTAAACGATACTCAACGCGGCATAGATATAATAATTTCCTTCCAGAAGCTCCCCCCGGAATAAATCCTCCATACCGCCATCCTCTTCCCCAAGGATGACCTTAAGAAGAGCCACCGCAGTGGCGCACAGTAGCTAAATGGTTAATACCGAGATCCTTTCGGCCCCTTTGGATTTACGAGCGTGTCATCCGCAGCCACGTCGCCCTCTGCCCCCGCCGCCCCTTATGAAGCAATAATCGGTTCCGTTTAAGCCCCTATTTTCCGGTAGACGCTCGCCCGCCTAAAAAGTTGGAGGCGCAGGAGCCAAGGAGAGTATCCTCGGGGCGTAAGAACACGGATCCGGCCGTGTCGATGTTTCGTTTTTAAGGTCGCCGCCGGAGGGAGAGGCCGTTGTGTTCGCGTCGCGCGAGGGTGGCGAGAGGCGCGCGGGGGGGAGAGGAAAGTAGCGTCGGAGGCGTGTCCGTGTGCAAGTTCTCCGAGGAGACTTCTGGCGTGGGCTAGGCGAACGAGCAGCCTTTGCCGCATAATGGATGACTTCCTAACGACACTTTAAGATAGTTCTCACTCCTGCTCGTCCACCGTTTTTCTCCCCTGGCCCCCACCCCCCTCGCGATACCCTCCTCCGCTGGCGCGCGAGCCGGAGAAGGACGGAGGAAGCTGAAAATAATAGATTTTTCTTGCCAATCCGACGAAGGGCCGCGGGCCCTTCGTCCGCCGGGTAACGACTTAAACATACTGCGCCATTAGAGTCGTCCCGCTTACCGCCTCGCGTTTGATCGATGCTCGCGATGCCAATGGTCGCGACGGTCTATGGCCGTCGCGCGTTTCGGCCGGTACGCGCGCTGCGATGATACCGCTTATCGCGAAGGGTTTGCTTTCTCCCGATAGCGCTGATTTTTTGATGCTTGGGAATGCGGAGATTGGAGTTGGAGATGTTTTTTTTTACATATTGATTTTGGTAGTGATTGCTAGGAATACGTGGCCTAGGGCTTGCTGTTCCTTGAGTGAATTCTAAATTGCTAAAGCTATGGGATAGAAAAAATGAGGGATGGTGGGGGAGATTCGAATTCGAATGTCTAGTGTGGAAGTTAGAGGTTTTATGCACCACACTATCGTAGCTCCCAAATTAGACATCCGGCCTGTTTGAACAAATAGTATGTGTGACGTCATAGGCGTGGGAAGAATTCTAGAACAGTACGTGTGTGTGCAGGAAGAAAAAGTTCGATCTTTTAAACGAATGAATCGACATGAACCCACTTTGACTATGGGTTTTACAGTGTACGATCTTACTAGTCCATCCTAGAAATTAGGATTAGAAATAGGAATTCTATATTCCAGAGTTCTTGAGGTAAAAAAGTAGACGAATATTTGGGAAGACTCGATTATCTGGAATATTCCATATTCTGGAGTTCTTTGGGTTTTACGATTTTCAATCGACCGTGTGCATGTCCTTTTAATTACCAAGTCGGTCGTAAACCCAGAACACGGAGGATATCGTCGATTCTTTTGGCCCAGAAGAGCCCTTACGACGATGTATCTTCGAACGCAACCTCGCTATCTCGAGTGGGACGCGTCTGTACGTCGTAGAAGGTAGGATTTTTTACAAGGACGGATCGATGCGAGCTATTCTTCGAGAGGGTCGTGAAAACCATAAAGCAGCATCTCCCTTCGGCATCGCGAGCCCAGATATTTCCCACTTCGCGCGCTCTTTCTCTCCGCGAAGAACGGCAGAAGTGGGAAATTGCAAAACCAACAAGTCGGTTAATGCGGACCACGCGGTTCCTTCGGGACATTAAGGACTTTCTTCCCTCCAAGTTGCCTTTTCCAGTAAATTTTTACGGCCAACCGGGACCGGTAACGTTGTTTATAACGAGGCTCCCGTTGTTCGATGCAAGGCACGACCCTCCTTGCTAACGTCTCCCGCTTCGCCGGAGTTCCTATTAAGAAGTCGATTGTGTTACATCGAAATTGTTCGGCATTCAATCGCGTTTCTTACCTCAAGCAAGTTTCATGGATTCGGAAATCACGACCTTATCGATCTTCGAGTCTTATAACGAACATATATAAACAGCAAACAAACTTTCAAGTATAAATCAGATATAAAATTATAAACGAACACGATACTCGGTTTTCGCATAAAGAAATGATTCTCTTATGCGAGCCTCACTTTTGCGCCGTTTATATCATATTCAACGTGCATTAAAGCATTATGTCGCAAGAGCTACTTTTGTCGCTAAACCACCGCGTTGTTCCACTCTTTTCCCAATTTCTCAAACGCGACTTACATTCGCGAGTAATTTCTTTTATTTGGCTAGTCCCATCGTGAAGTGGAATAAACGTGGACATAAAGTAGCCGGGGCGAAACAGAAAAATCCGTCGTGGCCCGTAAATAATTGAGGGGTGTGATGCGTTTGGTTGTCAAGCCGCCTCGCGGTCGAGGCTTTCGCAAAGAGCAGTTTCTCGGTACGTCCAGGGTTTAAATTCCACCGACACACGGGCGCAGCTGCGCCGAGTGCTCGATCTCTTTGCGACCTCCGGTCGCCCTGAATCGCCAATGATCCATCGTCCCGCGGAAACGTTAGAATTTCTATAAAGTATTTCCTCCAGGGCTGTAACTCGCCGCGGGCGGTGTTCGCCTCGGCGTGCCGGCGCGAGGGAAGAGCGATTTTTCGACGTTGGACTCCGCGAATATACACGACCTGCCTTTGTCGTTCGTGTACCGTGCAAATATCGCGAGCTTGCCTTCGTTCCTTCAATCCCTCGTCCCTCGTGCAGAGTCGTTCGGCCTGGTACTGCACGAGTCGGCCTCGAACACACAGAGACGAGGGGGACAAATGCAACGTGCAGTTCTGCCGAGGTTTGCAATTTTGATTTGTATCGTCCTTCCAGCGATTTGTGGGGCCCCTTATTGGCGATATGTATCGCGTTATGGCGTGGGAAAGCGGAGGAACGTCGGTGATTAGGGTGCCGAAGGAGAAAAATACGAGCACTCGACATGGCGCCGGGAGCGCGAAATTCAAGACTCCATGACAGTTCTTTATTCATACACGTTTTTCATATATATATAGTAGGATATATCTGATCGAGCAGACGTGGTAGAACGAGCAGTGAGTCGACAAACGGAAGTTCGCAAACTCGAAAATCCAGATTTGCAAATTCACGCGTTTGACAATACGCGTTGGTGGTTTTCCAGCGATTTGAAATTTATCTCAAGAGATAACTCCCGTAGCATCGCCACGGGGGATGTCAAAAGCGAAACAAACGGGCGGTGGCGCGCGCGGAGGGACGAGGAGCTGTGAAAAGTCGCGAAAGGATCGACCGTCAGCGTTGGCCGGCGACTTTCATCGATTTTCGAAGGATCCCCTGGATTTTTTCCCCACGATCCACGGCCTTTGTCGCCGAGTATGCCTCCGCATACTCGCGGAGGCGCGGCGTCGTTGGAGCTTTAAATTCTCGTAATCCATCGAGGACACGGGGCACTAGGACATTGATACCGATAGCGCATGCGCGGTGCACTACGTCAACGAGATACGCCCTGCCCGCCGACGTGCATGTATATATATATGTATATGTATATCTATATACATATACATACAGACGTACATATAAATCTATATACCCGTACATACGTATGCGCGCACCTATATACGTACATCCTGCACCATGAATCCACGGCGCGAATGTCCTGCGAGAGGCATTGTCCGGCAGGAATAACGCGCCCAGGACTATCGAGATTTGATTCCGATTCAGGGAACATGCCTATGGTATCGGGGATCGATAAAAAAAATAATCGCCGTGATTTGTGACGTACCGCGCCAAGTCCCCCGATAAAGATACCCCCCTTCGGACGATCAAAAAAAAAAAAAAAAAGAAAAAACAGTCCAGCCTCTGAAATTTATTCGACGCCCGACCGTGTACCCTTCCTCACCATCGTAGAATCGCTTCTTGTCGATTCTGCGCGAATTAATTATCCCCTCGACGGGAAATCCGTCGGCGCGTGGAAAATCGCGCGAATATGATATCGTGCAGTGTTACGAGTCTCGTTGTTGGTTCCCGCGCGGTTTTACGTTTCGTTGCGTTATTTTAAGCTCGATCGCCCTATTAGCGATGCCCAGTCGACGGCAAAGGGCCAACTGCTTGCTCCTGTTGAAGCCGATTTATCGGTTTCAGCTCGATGTAATGTCCCAGTGGAATGCGGTAAATAAATAAATTTCGGTAGCGCGTAAGTTTTGGGGAGCCGCCGATTTTATCCACGGCCTTGGCCGGTTAGGAATAACTTATTCTCCCGGCTTTGCATTCTCCTCGACGGTCCCGTACTTTCACGTATTTTCCAAGGACTCGCATCCGACTCGTTTCTAAATCATTCATGGCCGATTCCGGGGAATACTTTTCTATGTACATCATTCGAGCGGGGCTCTTGCAGCAACTTCGAGTGGAAATTCTCTATCGATCCGATCATCGTACGAGGTAGGCGAGTAACCGTTGGATGATGGAGCTGTTCCCGGTCCTCGTACGGTCGACGATAAAGAACTTCTCGACTTGCAAAACGAATAATCGTGTCATGCTCGTAGGAACTCGCGAATTTCTTCGACATCGCGGACCACTGCACCAACTCGGGAAGCGACTCACGGTGGAGAGCGAATCCGATAAGGACATCCTTGAAAAGTTTTTATTGAAAAACATCCTCGAGTGTGTAATTTGATACTGTCGATGGAAAATTCACGAGATTTAGCCCGTCCGCGCGAAATAACGAGCTGGCCTTGAACTTAGAAGATTGAAACGATTGCTGTAATGCGTATCAATTATAAGATTTTAAACTGTAAGATGAAATGCAGCAGATGGAATTGTACCGTTCTAAAGTATTCTGATTTCAAATCTGAATATAATCAATCTTTTCGCATACGCTTCTCATATTCTTGACGGAGTGTTTCTGTATTTACATACAGTGCGTTTCAAAATCGATACAAAATTAAACGTTGCTACTCCCTTCGCTGTAAGTACGAAAAAAAACTATCACTCGTGCTAGTTAAAGCTATATACTTTTACCTTGTCTGTAGAAGGCCCAATATTCTGATCATACGATTTCAAGCTATATTCATTACTCAACCAAACTCTATCAATTCTACCAGTAAAAGAACTGCCGAGCTCCACCTCTTTTTATCAGTCTATGATACCGCGATATAACGCTTAAAAGTATAAAAACCAATGCACACATTGACCTCTTGGAATTCTGCCCGCCTCAAATCAAAAACCGCCCATGTCCGCCTCTTGAAGAACACAAGCTTCCGATGTCGTCGGTGTCTTGTTTTCCAGCTGTGTTTCCAAGAGATCCGTTAAATGAAATTCCCTGTTCCCAAAAACCTTACAAAATAGACATTGGCCCCTCTACTTCCACGATACAGATATACTGGGTACGAGGAAACGGGCACAGGTTCGGAAAGCATCCGCACGGGCTATTCGTCTCTATCCACTCTTCCCTCCTCCATTCCCCCGAGTATTCCGACGGTCCGTATGGATTACAGCTGAGACTATTGGCAAGCTTAGCTCGCGGTCGGTTGCCTTTACGAGTTAGCCGGCATTTGCGTATTTCACTGGGGCCCGTTATGACTGCGACCGCAGGAGAAGCACGGACGCTTATCCGCCAAAGGATCGACCGATTCGGATTTCGCGACTTCTCGTCGTTCCACGCTGCCCAGAAATACCTGCGCAGGATTAACGCAGGCTCCTCTCCTTGCGGGTAAGCGCGTAATTTCGTAGATAGCCTAATACGTCTGTAACCGAGGCCGCGGATCGCTGTCCTCGTCATAAAACGTCCCGCTTCTTCCTCTTATCCCTTCTTCCATTCCTTTTTTTTTTTCTCCCTCCTCTTAAGAAAGCTTTTACGAGCTGGGCTTCCTTCTCCAGGATCGCAAGGGGTATCACGATCCTCTCCTCCTCCTCCTCTCGTATTTTATGCAACCTCTCCGGCCGGCTTATGCGATTCCGGGGAATTTTAATGTTGTTTATACGAATCGAGGAGCAAAAAGCGCTCCAGCCTCACGACCACCCCCCGTGAATTACGGGATGCAATTGTAGGTAGACCGACCCATATCCTCCGCGACATTAAACGCAAATCGCTACCCTTGCGCGAGACTCGAATCCCCCCTTACTCGAGGCGCATCCTCGAATTACGAATGCTCCTTCGATGCATCTTGCGTCGGCCTGCTACTCGCGCGACTTCGTTCTTATGATACGAGGGAGCGTCGAGGAGGGAATCTGATTAACGACGAAACCGCAGCGTCGCGGTTAACATACGCATCGTTCGGGTCTGGTGGTTGAAATAGGGTTAAACAAGATCAGCGCTGATCCTACGAGGCATTTTCAAACGGATCTAGATGTACTGTATACGCACATAGACTCGAGGAAACTTATGTTCTCCTTATGATCCTTATGATATCCATTTGTATTTGTAGAATAAATTAGAAATCTATTTCACTTCTAGCGTACGACTTTGAAAGACGATGCTTGCCAAAGAAACCAACTACACTCGATTCCTTATCATATAGAAACAACATTGAAATGTCGTACGCAACCATCTCATTGCATTACAAATCCCAGTTAGCCCTGCAGTCGCTCATAAAAGACACGTTGAACACACACATCGAATCCCCCTATCCTACAGAATACAAGAAATATATAAACCCTATATCCAACACAAGCATTAACATCGATTCGTCCATCGCGCAAACACCATAATTCCAATCATTCCCCCTAATACTTCTCGTTTCAAGGTCCGCACAAATCGTTCTCGCTGGCCTCGCATTAAGCGCGCCCAAGTGCGTCCCGCAAAGTGGCCGGCGATATTTCGGTGTTAATCAACGCTACGAGGCTGGTTCCGCGGCGCGGACCGGCTGACAGCTAAATCCAAGGGGCTATCTCCGACAATCGCGACAAGTGCTCTCACCTGGAATTTCGTTCTTAGCCGCCGGGGGCCGAATCCGCGCTGTTTTTACCAACGACGTCGCAGTTTTGCCTCCGGCCGCCGGCTGTATAAGGCGGGCCGGCGCGGTGCATGACCGGAATCAATTACGTTTTTCTCGATGGACGCGAATTAATGAGGGCCGATGGCTCACGTGAATTCCTCGGGCAGAGCCAGGGTGGGGGGAGGGGGGAGGGGTTAAGGAGGGGGATCTCGAGGAAGAAACGTCGAATCGCGTGTTATCGGGCCGACGCGTCTAAATGCTCCGAGTATACGCCTAATGCCAGGCCTCTGGGACCTAATCGCCGTATGCAAATCACAGGCCGGCTCCGGGCACATTCGTATAATCAATGGTCCGAGTCGCGATCGATGGCGAGGCCGTGTGCGTCACTCCTGTATTTTCTGGCCGTACCTCGGCCCCGGCCCTTGCGATTTTCCACCCCTGCGAGCTCTTCCTACGTGGTTCTTCGCGCCAGACGATGGGCGGCGCCCGCTCGCATCCAGGAGCCGGAGGAGATTTCCAGGCGACGTGCGAGGTCGTCGGGCTTAATCGAAGCACCGCGACCGACTTGCTCTCCTGTCGTCCACCCCGAAGACGTGAGGATATTAGGGAAACGTGGAGACACTCTTGTGCTCCTCCCTCCTCAATTTACGGCCGCGAATGGGAGATTTGTGCCTCGTTTTTGGGGCAGTGTTGTTATCCTGATTTTTCTCGAGTCTTGTGCGATGATAATGGCGGGTGTTAAATTAAAATAATCGTGCTTGCGAGGAGTGGGGATAGAGGTCGATATGCTAAAAGTATATTATTGAGGATATTGAGGAGCATGAATCTGGAATATATAAGGCGAGGTCGATGGTGAAGAGGTATAGTTTATAATAATAATATAAATAAAGGTGAATGAAAATGTATTATATTTACAGTGCACGAATAGATTAATATAGAGACGTGCATAATAGATATAAAATACTTTCACACGATTGCTAAATTAAAACGTTCCTTGTCCACGCCAATTTTCTCAACACGATTTAATTCACGACCTCAAACCCTACAATTCTTCAATATTAATTTTATTTCACTCAAAAGTATAGCGATCATTTAATTTATCTAAGCCATACACCAGTGGTTAAAAAAATGACTGTTCCACAACAAAAGTATCGATATGATCGATCAAAATTCTCCACGGGACCAGATGGAGGATCGAAACGAATCAGTGTGAATAAACACTCTGTTGAGCCAAGAAACCCTGATTGTTCTTAAAACCGAGGATGAGCAAGGAAGTTGAGATTACCTTTTCTTATTTTACGATGGTGACAAACGACGCTGCCTCTCGATCGTCCGAGGCGTTGCGCAACGGGGGAAACGCGGTCCCGCATCGTCGAATTCGAAATTAATTTGTTTGTCCTCGGATGGGCGGCACGTAAATTCCGTTAAGCGCGCCGAAACGACTGGTAGAACAGAGTTTAGATGGTATCAGCGAGAATATACGCGCTCCTTAATTAACGATCTAATATTATCGTTATAGCGGCGCTTCGAGTGAAACTTTTTAATTATGTTATTTACATTCCTCGAAAGTTAAGCGCCTATGTCGGCCGCCTCCTAACTCGGCCTGAAATATCCGAGACAGACGGCACGGACATTCGTTATTTTATCCCGCGGGCCGATTAGCATAATCGCGCGATTCTACCGCTAAACTTTTCCCTCCCCGCATAATACTCGCTCGTAAAGCCCCGGAACGATGCAACAACATGGCACGTGTGGGATCTGCAAATTCAGCGCTAGCGGCGCACGTGAAAATCGAAACTCGAGCTAAGCGCGGGTATGCGATTACCATGACGATTCTCTTCCCAGCGTGATGTTTCGAAGATCCACGCATATCCATCGGGATGCTTTCTTTAATGTCTTCCTATGACGTCACGCTTCGTTGGAAAATATGTGATATTTTATTATTTGCTACGATACGTTGATTGGATGTGGTCTTTAGCGAGCAGACTATTCGCAGACGTGTCATTTTAATTCTCTATCTGGGCTTAGTGGAGTTGCTTTTGTGTGGAAATAATGATTTATTGGTTTTGGGTCTGGATTCTGGTGCAGTTAACTCAGTGTTCGGTTTTTTTTTCTATGCCGTTTTTTTCGTGGCACCGATTTACTTACCACCTTCGATTTCTTAAATTTCATGCTTATTTAAGTTTCAATTTTAATTATGGGTTATTTATCCTTTAATTTTTTAGCCAGGCGTTAGTGGCCAATTAATTATTGTTTCCGCACGATGAACACTCCGATAAGACCAGATGGAGAATTAAAATTATAGGCGTACGAATTGACTGCATGGTAAAGATCACATCTAATAAAGATATCGTTAGAAATTCTCGAGCACGAAGAGGTTAGGAGTTCACGAATGACAGATTTCATTAGTTACTTCTGCTCGTGTGTCATGATAAATGGCGTTATCCTTATGGATACTTCCCATAATATATCCCATTAAACTCACTCACGATCAAAAAATATACTATACTTTTCACGATACCCCACAGTATAATTCTAGTAACTCATTACCATTTCAACACACTCGTATACTATTATACAAAAACCGCCAACGCTTCTCGCGCGATGAAATCAGTAGAACAAGACGAAACCAAGCAGAAGAGTCTGAAAGCGGAACCGACGCGAAAGCCCTGGTGGACTGGCGACAATGGACATATTTGCACGATGGATTATAGGACTCTAATAGAAGTCGGTGCTGCTGGAGATCAAGTCGTGAGATATAATACAAACGGCGCAGCATTTTTCCAGAATTCCATCGTTCCTTGAAAATCGCGCGATGCTCCTTTCTGGCGCCTCGGGAAACGGGGGCCGGCGAAAAAGAATTTCCGAAGGAATTTCTGACGAGCCCGAAGACCAGGATAAGTCGGCAAGCGTATCGATCAGGGCACCTCCAGGGTGAGCAGGTGGGGGGAGCCAGGCCGAGAGACATCGAGATTCGAAAGACTTTACGGTCCATCGCTCGTCTTACAAAGCGTGGATTCCGGCTTCTTTCTGCGAGCTAACGAGCCGAGGGGCGACGGAAAAAAGGAGCAATTACGCGCAGCTCGCAGGGAAATGGCACGCTTAAGCGCCGCCGCTGAATGGCGCCTGGACGGTTCGGATCATTTGGTACTTTCGTGCGTAACGCTCGGAATCCACTGGCGATTACGGGGATAATACTCGCGCCACCTCCGACTGAATTATTTCCACCTTCGATTTACCTTTCAAACACACGGCGCAAATTCCTATTTAGAACACCGATACGGAGTCTGAATGCACTCTTGTCGATTTATAAACTGGAGCGAGAAAGGGAGAATCAGTCCTTCGATTAAAGGCTGCAGCTCGATTTTAAGTATTCTAGGACTCTAGGATTGAGGAAAGGAAAATACAAGTGATGAGTAACGAAGCAGAAAGGAAGAAGCAAAAGCGATGGAGCGGAGAAAGTAAGAGAGATAGGAATTTAGATATAAATAATTCTTCTGAGTATTCTCAACGATACGTATAGCGTACAACCAGTGATTTTTAAATAACGCTAAGCTTTGGATGGACGTCGAAATAACCATTAATTTCTGAAATAAAAAAGGTTCAATCGTCCAATTTCCTCCACGCCTTTTTTCCATATTTTACTTAATTCGCCACATTACATTTCTCATTTTCAATTTCATTTAATTCTTAAATCTAGTAAACCTCGATTATTTCGTTCCACATGCTAGTCTCCAAAGAAGATTACCTTTCTAATAAACTATATCGTTCCATCGACTGAAATTCCAACTCCAAAAAAACCAGATGGAGTATTTCCAATTATTAAGTGTAAGAATCAACTGCTGCCTGAGGCCACTAAAATTCATGATTCATCTTTAAAAAAGAGGTGTAAATAAACCCATTTCCAAGTAAAAAAAAAGGTAAATCAATTCTCGAAAGCGCACGATCTCTCGGACAAGATCCGCGCAAGGAGAATCCCGATACTTCGTGTCAACACTCGGGTGTTCATTCGCGCACGGCCGCCAACTGGTGCCGGTAGTTCCTCGCGAAGCACGGCGCGATGGTTAGTTTAGTGCTAGCTCACGCTTCCTTGGCCGTTTAATTATTACGTTTCGATTAGACGTGGAATCTTAGATCGCGGCCGTGGTTGCCCGCACCGTCGCGCTTGTACGCCTCGTAAAGGCTACGTGGGACGTGCGCGGGAACAAAGGGAGAAAGAAGTATCCTGGGATCGAGAGGCCATAACATCGGCCAACTTCTTGGAATTTCGATTCCGCGATTGTGCCTCCTGGGAGATCTTTGAACTCGATTAGCGTGATTCACGCGAAAGCGAGGCGGTGGGACGAGCATTTTTGAAAACGCCCCGCCTGAGTGTAACCTTATCTGCGCGGTGTGAAGAGGAGGAATTTATTACGCGCGCTTGGTAAGTTATTGTATTAATGTGAGAAGGACGTCAATCTCGTTTGCATTATCCGCTTCTCGTGATTTGAATTAATCCATCGCTCTGTAGATCCTTTAGAAATCGTCTCGGATAAAGGCTATTGCCCGATTTTTTATATAATCTTTTATTGCAATCTTTTCGCACGATTATAGTTTAATTAAATGTGTGCGAAAGAAAATTGTAACGATGATCGATGACTTTATATTATGATATTTATTGCAGTGAGATAATATCTGATAAAGATACTGCAATATATTAGTCTATCACAGGCAAGAGTGTATTAACGTGGGATTGGCAAAGCGAGTCAATTATAAGTCTGCTTACGAAAGCGAAAGATCCTGAAGTGATAACGACGTGTAAAGAAAGAATACAGTTCGTGCCTCTGAATGCGTCGATTACCCTTGCAAATATCTTAAAAGCGAGCTATTTCTCCCGCTGTTCAACCAACCGTTTATTCTAACGACTTCCTAAACGACTCGCGGATTACCGATAATAATCCTTTTAGCTTAGTATCGGAAAAGTCCAATTCGCCGGTTATAAATACAGTAGTGCGAGAGTTACGACGGTTATAAATACAGCAATAAAATTTCTAATTTCGCCTGGACAAAAATAATGTCTTCAAATTTTAATTTACGATCTTTATAAGAACTAGGCCACTTAGCAAGTGGGGACTAAGAAAAGAAACGTGGATCCTCGTAAGAAACGAATATCCATAGTTTAGAAAAAGCTTTTAGCAAAGAGTAAAAAATTAGATTTTTATAAGCAATGCTCTTTCGGAAAAAAAATGCGACTGTGGTGCAAAGACATCTATCGGTTAGATTACAAAACAGTTATAAGTGACGTGAACTATGGGCAGTAACTATGGACAACTAAGTTTATTAATGTGAGTAATGCACCTCTATATTGCTATTTCCTTATAGTTCTTATTAAATACAGCTGTACGATTAAAAATAAACGATACTTAAATGATCGGTTCTGGTATAAATGATCAATTACCAACGAACAGAAGGTTGATAACCAGTATCTTCAAATATAAGAGGAGTCAATGTCCAAAGCAATAACGAAATTTTCAAATACGTTTCAAAAATTTGTACAACTTTTTTTTTCAATCGTTTTCGTTATACAATCCAAAAGGCTTAAAGAGTATCTTGAGTCATCGACTCTCGCTACTTAATAACAGAGCAACCGGCTACTTATCGTTCATGCAGAAAATTCCTCTTAACCGGTAAACTACTTTACCTTAATTGAGCATCAGAATGAATTCTTAATACATCAAGATCGGGCAAGGAAATCTAGGCGCGTATGTACACGAACAATTTTCTCCGCCTCGAATCAACACTTTTACCGCTGTATCTCCGGCCGAATCGCAGCCGGAATAAAAGTGCGACGTGTACCGGAGCGTGGAGCACGCGAGTGCACTCGTGCTTGGACCCGATTTTCCGGGCGTTCGGCGAGCGTTCGATTATTAACAGGACGAACCCTCGGCCGCAACGCTCGCGCGAATTACGTTTGCTAATTATCCTCGAACCGGCATTCGAGTCTAATTTGCCTGGCGGTACGCGAAGTGGACGAAAGGTATGTAGCGCCGGCTGCATCGAATATCGTTAACGAACGCCACTAAAATTGCGAATTCTTCTTGAGCCGATGAATAGCCCGTCAGCGGCGCATTTCGCGAGTCCGTATTCGATACAATTTGTGCTGAATATCGACCGGCTACGGACATCGCGATAACGCCAGGCTCGCCGGCATACCTGGGCCTCTGCTAAGTGCAATTGAGGGTAAAAAGGCATCCATTAATCGAGGATTGAAAGCGCATAGACACGGGCATTAGGGTCAAGCATAATGCGCTGTAATGACTGTCTGCGCGCCCTTACAATGCGCGCACACGTGGAAAGCGTTGTGCACCGTGCCCAGGAAGGAAGACGGACGTAATATCGATAGGTCATGTCGGGTCGATTATCCGTTGCCTCGAAATGTCATGGAGTGCATCATCGAGGGGGATCGTCGAATGCTTTGACAAATATCGGATATTATAATTTCCTAAAGGAATTATCTCTCCGTTTAAGCAATGATTTGATGATACACTCGACGATACATACGCGCTTGTATTATATAACGTGGAATTTTAAGATCCGTGTAAATGGTGCGCATGATGAATGTTCCACTGGATATTGCAATCGCGTAATATTCGTGTCTACGACTCACGTTTATACCAAAAGAACACAAAAAAAAGGAAAAGAAAGAACAGAAATGTCATGGGGTGCATCATCGAGGAAGCTCATCGATAGCTTTGACAAATATCGCACATTATAATCGCCCAAGAGAATTACATCTCCGCTTAATCAACACTGTAATAATACACTCCAGGATACTCGCGCGCTCCTCTCGAACAACGCGGAATTTCAAGATCCCCGGTAACAGTACGCATAACGTATGTCCCGCTGAACATCGCAACCGCGCTAAATTCGTGTCCACCAGTCACGCTTGGACCAAAGGAAATCCAAACACAAAAAAAAAACAGGAGAAAAAAAAAATCCCCACGCAACCGTGCAGCGTTTACGAGATTCCCTACGATGCACGCCCATCTCTCGTTAGAGAGGAAAAAATATGATCCCCAACAAAGGCCTTAATTAAGGGCCGCAACTTATCGCGGCGCTGCGCCGAAATATTCCAGGTTCGGTCGGCGGCGCGCTCCAACACGGACGCCAACGGGGTCCCTCGGCCTTTGTAGATCGTCACGCGTATTATTTATTCACGTCACGGATCGCGGGATCGAAGAATGCCCGAGCGTTCCTGACGGTAGCTGAAAGGTAAAGAGGGCCGCGGTGGGAGGACAGGGTAGATGGGAGGAGTAATAAGTCGAGATAACGAGCTTTTCGATGCTCTCCCCCTACGGTCGAAACGGAAAATTAATTAAGTGACTCCCTGGGTTCTCGGAGAGGGTTGAGGGGGCAAGAGAGAGAGAGGGAGCGAGCGAGAGTGGGAGAGAGAGAGAGAGAGAGAGAGAGAGGTAGAGAGTTCTTAGCCTTCGGGGGCACAATGAACGAGAAATTGTGCGAGGGAGCGAGCGAGAGGGCGCATAGGCCGCGAAGGAGGAGGGGAGGGAGATAGTCGGCTATCAGGGTCATTAGTTACGGATGTCCCGTCGAAACCGGGGCCACTCTCGTCTCGATAAACAGGGGAGGGGGGGGCAGGCCTGGCCGAGGCGAGGGACGCGGCCAGGGGAGATAGAAAAAAAGGCACGAGCGCACAAATAATAATTATGGGGCCCGGCAATATAACGGTCAGCGTGCCCGTTATCTCGGGACACTTAAAGTGCACTACGCTGTTCGTAAGATAGCGAGCGACGTTCTTTTCCATCCTCGTCATCGGGCTCGTTGCTCATTTTTCTGATGCTCCTCTTCAAAGGCCTGGCCTCCCCCCTCCTCCTCCTTTCTCTTCTCCTGGAGGCTCGAGCGGCGAGTGGAGATGCCCAAAATTTTGAAAGCCTTCCTTCCTTGCCAGCGGAGGATCCTCGAAGCGTCAGGGTACGTGGCTCACGTTCGACGATAAGTGGTATCCCGGGGCGAATGTTTTTGGTCTGTTCCCGGCATCGCCCTGCACGGCCATTAATCACGCAATTAAGTGGAATTATCGTATAATAATACATTTTACCGTGGCAACTATGTGATACTTTCGAAATTACACGGTCAGTACTGCCGGCGCGGTAATGACCAAACACATCAGCCCGGGCGAGACAAAGTCCGTTCCTCGAGTTTCGCGGCGCACGGCTGCACCTGCGTACTACCGTTGCACCTCGGGGCACGATCCACTAACTGGATGAAATAGGCCCTGGTGGGAGCCCGCGAAGGCGATGAACGACCTTTCGCGGTTTACGGAGGTGAATTGATACGCGAGGATGATAGGAAATAGAAAGGGAAAGTCGGAGGGACCTTAACCGATTCGCGGCATTTGACGAGCTGTGCTCGAGTGAGATTGTGTGCTGTATGAAATATCTACAGGCATAGCTCGCAAGACTGTATAGTTAGACTGTATATGTATGTATAGAGTTTGGATGTTGAATTTAGGTGTACGAATTTTCCTACGCCGTGACCGAGGATGGGTAATACTTTGAATCATTACTGTATAACCAGTTTTTTACGATATAGCCTTGAATCTTGGAAAACAAATAAGCAGTGGAAGGAAAGTCGTGCGCGTAATACATTATGAAAGCTGCGTAATGCTGCTTATATTATCGCACAGAGATCTGTGTATATGTAATCATATATACACACATGTCTTAATACGCTTGTTCACTCAAGTCTGAATCGATTTGAATACAAAGCCAACGGGTTGAGACTTAATTCGACGTATCATCGAGAACCATACCGATCACTCGAAGGAAACCTCGTAGGAATTAATTTCACCAGCTCCTTCAGCAACGAATCAAAACTCCGCTATGTAACGCAAACATCAACCCTTCCTGCATTCAACGTACAATATCCTAATTAACGGCAACCGACGAATACGCATTCGCGATGACTCCAGCGTTTTACAGCGACCTCGCGTCTCCGGCATCGAGTTTCTTTGTCACTGTTTATTTATACCGCACCGCGTCAGGACTCCGCGCGATTAAGACAAACTCCAAGCGCCCTGGCCTCGGTGCTCGATGCTGGAAACGAGATAAGCGGCAAATGTGTCGTTTGCTTTCCGATTTAACGATGAATCCACCTTCGTTACACCGTGTAATCCGCGTCGCGCATTATGTTCGCCTCTTTATTTCGCGTCCTCCCACCGGCTCTCTCTCTACCTGTCCGTCACGGTCCGTGCGCGCATGTGCGTGCACGGGCTACGCACTCGATGCGAATGCCCACTTTGCGCGTGCGAAAGCGTGAAAATCGCTGCGGCGAGGAAGGGTCGGCCGGTAATCCGACACAATGACGGACTTCATCGGCGAGTGGATACGGTGAAAATGATCGGGAACCGATGGGAAATACGGGGGCCGAATGTGTCCTGGGGATGTACAGCGACGTGCTGGACGAAGTGCAACCGGAATCTTGCAAGGCTGTCGAGTTTTGTACTGCTCGTTGGCTTAATGAAATTTATCTACGCGATTCGTACACGTCATTGACGCGCTTAGTAATCTCCTTCGGCTTTTCTAAAGGGATCTAGGTATATTCTAAGACGCGATTAGAGTCTCGACGATAGTACACGTTGAGGTTCTTTGCATTACGTGGGTTTGTATGAGGATCAATTTATATATTTATATGTCATATTTTTTGTGATATGTAACGCTTATTCACGAAGTCGAAGCGAGAGAAAAAAAACAGGATAATAAACGAACGTAGTATACATAAAGTAGACGAGTCTTTATGTGGATTGTATCTAAAAATGTTGCTGGATATGATCTTGAAAATTTAACGTTTGTATGCTTGTAATATTAACATGAATACGAATAGACAGGTTTCCAGGCATCGCTTCAGAGTCAAAGATCGGGCGGTTCATATGGTGGCACGAGCGATTTTTCGCGACGCGACTCTTTGAGATACAAAATACCGGGGGGGAAGTACGAGCGGCGCTTTTTGAGAAGCATGTATGTAAACGCGGTGGTTTGCAGAGGGGGCACGTTTAAAAAGTTCGAGCCAATATCGAGTTGGCCAGGGCGAATCGCTTTCCCGCGGCGGACCCTGTGTCAATAAAAGGAAATTTATCAGACAGAGCGTATATATTTCTCCTAGCTCCCATATCCTCGATGTTCCACGCTAAAAGTGCCCGATAAATTCGCGAAGTCGTATTGGATTTATTCTGCGGAGTAAGGAAGGCAGCGTTGGAAAGTTGCGCGGTTTTCCCTCTCGACGATGCCGCTGGAGCACCCGTTTATTTTCCTTGCGTTATATTTCAAGGTCTCCTAGTACGCTGCTCTACCAACCTCCGCGAGTTTTCGAGAACCACTCTTGGACTCGAGGCAGACCGACGAACGGCAGGAGTGGGCCAATTCTGTTACTTTTGATAGTCGAGCGCTAGGTATGCGATTCGGTCCTGTATTCCTCCTCGGTCCCGCTTCGAGGTCGCGTCTTCTAAGCATTTCTCGATTCCGGGAATTCTTGGAAATTATCCTTTGGCGAGGATAGGCTCGTGCATCGTGAAAGGACGTCGATTCCACCGCCTTTAGACGGTAGCACATAAAATCCAGGACATCGCAAGTGTACTGCTCTTTAGTCGAGCGCTCAGAGTTAATCGATTTTGAGGCACTTTATTCCTTATGCGAGAACGAAAATTAATGGTTTATTATGCCACTTCTACAGGGGTGAAGCGTAGATATATTAAAACACCAGGGATACTTAGGAGTTTTTGGAAGGCTGTTTGAATTATTACGTAGGGCGCAATAATGTAAAAACGAAGAATATATATATTTGTATATAAAGTTGTTTCTTATTAAGGAACGTGACCGAGGATTATAAAATGGTATATTTTAATGATCTATCAGCGGGCACATAATAATAATAACTTAATAATTCCCGGTCCAGCTAACCAATGGCCTGATTTTTTTTCACGGTCGCCTGCACATAGGAAACTAATTAACATCTAATAAATATTATCGACGAACCAACGATAAGTAATCGAATATTTATCATAATATTCATTTATTATTATTATCTGCTCGCTGATGGATCATCGAAGTATACCAATATATATATACCAATATATA
>JBCFXI010001892.1:0-36512 GCA_038496175.1 Ampulex compressa
ATTATATGCACAAAAAATTGTGTAACAGTATTTGTGTAAAATTCCAAAATGCCCAAATGGGGATCGTGGCGGCTAATGGGTTAATACGGTACAGAATACACGCACTGGTCACGATTATAAGCATATCGATCTAGCTATATACGCCTTCGTACGTTTATCGGGAATAAAGAAGTTCCGATTCTCAGTGGCCGCGGCGGAGGCGCGGCTCTCTCACGCGCGTCGAACTTGATTTCAGTCGAAGCAGACTCGACTCGCGATCCCTGGAGCCCTGACAAAGGTACTTACGGCTTCTTTGGACGTGCCTATTGCGTTCCCCGGGATCCAAGGTGGGAATGCACGTATAATGTCCAGCAGTTATGCGCCCGGATACTGCCCCGGTGCTTTTGTTTAGAGCAATTACCGAGGTTGTGCTTCTTGTCATTTGCAAATCGTCGTGCGCCGCGGCACCTTGGGGCCGAAACAATTTACCGCGGGCCCGCCTAAATGCTTGGCGCACGAAGTGCCATTACATTTCCGAAAACTGCCGCTCTCCAGCGCCTTCGTGAAGGGTGGTCCTAATGATATGGTCACACGTGCATTCTCTCGCCCCGCGATCGGACCGAGCCACCCCGAATTGTCCCAGGGCGCGAACGCTTCTGCGACGTAAATACGCCCCGTCCGGCCGGCTCTTTTCAATTTCGAGCAATTTCACTCGGGATCCGCCACACCTGGAAACGATGAAGTCCTTTCCCCGGGACTGACAATGCGAATGCGATTTTAGATCGTCACGAATGGCTCTGTTTCCTTCGTTCTCGAGGATTCTCGGGAGGTCCTCGATTGTCGCGAAAGTGGCTTTCGCTGCGTGATAGGAGTTTCTTTATCTGGCGGTGTTTATATAGATGTAAAACCTGATCTTTTAAATATTATTTCCTGTATCTTCAGGTATTCTCTGGTTTTATATATTATTCGATAAAATAGTCTAGAACAAAGAATGTGCATCTCGTATTTCCTTGTGAAATGAAAGAAACTTTTGGGACAACCTGATGGTTTAATGCCTTCTATTAAGATTGCTTTTATGGATGTTCGATACTTTAGCGTGAGAGTCTTAGTCGGTGTTTTAATTTCAGAGGTTTGGGTCGATATTTATTTACAGAAGTATCGTAAGCGTGTTTTCTTGGCATTGATGTCCGCAATCAGAGGTGAGCGTGAATACTTCGGTAAGCTTATGTCATTCAAATTCGCGCCATATTCCGTCCTTCATTACAATGGCACCTCATACATATTCCTTTCGGCAGCGGCCCAATTCCACGATCCTCTTATTTTGATCCCAACAAGAATAACCAATAAGGTTCGTACCAAGTGGTCCGACTCTCGTTCGATCCCATTCCGAGCATTCAATCCCAAAGTAATACCCACAGGTGTAAAGTGGCCAGCGTTTACTTTGGCGGATCGTCCAGAAGGATAGGGAGGGAAGGCCGTGTAAGGGAGAATTGCACGTTTCGGTGACAACGGCGTTTGGAACATGCACCACGAAATCGGTCACTCGGAGAAAATGACTTTATCGATGTGTATATAGGCACTCCTAACCTTATTGCTCGCGATATTGCTCATAAACGAGCAGTTGATTTTCACACTTCTTAATTACTTTCAATTCTCCATCTAGTTTTATTGGATTAAGAATTTCAGTCGATAAGAACGACATTGCGCGTGAGAAAGTCTCTGGCCACTAGTGCTTGGCTCAGATAATTCAAGTTATGAAATTTTAGGAATTAAACAAAATTGAGAATCATATATATATATAAGGTAGTGAATTAAGCCGTATCTTTGAAAAATGGCGCGCGAGAAATTGGACACTGCGCTAACTCGATGACTTTATCGATATCCATCGTTTCCGCGAGTCAACGGACCTCAGGCATCGAAGTATTTTAATGCTCTCACCCCTTTGTCTGTCCCTTCGCGCATTCGTTGAAAAGAATCTCGAGGCGTGCATCTCGCAGTCATTCATCGAAGCTTTGGTGCATTTTGTTATGAGGGTCGTGCGGGAACCACGAGGATTGCGCACGCACGCGGAGTCCTCGCGAGGAACCCCGGTGGCACAAAGGACCCTCGTGCAGGGCAGACTTCTCCATCGGTTATAATGAACGCAGTGCTCGCAACATGCGAAAGCTTTCCGTCTTAGGATAGTATTATGAGCTGTGTACTTTTAGGATGTCGTACAAATTTTTCGACGGCGCGGAAATCTTGCGGATATAGGATAATTTTTGGTGCAAAGGACGCTTTAAGATCTGAGCGCAGTTCTTGACTCTACGAATATTTTAATGGACACAATTATTTAATGCAGTAAATACTTTGATGCTCTCATCCCTTGACCCATCTCCCTTTTATCTCTCCTTGGTTACTTGAAATATTAAATGTTTGATATACAGAGGATTTCTTAAAACTCAGCTGATGCATTTTTAATCTTACGGAGATCCCGAGATTTACAAAAATATCTAAAAAATATATTTTTTTTATATAAAGAAGTATTTAAATATATTTTTTATATAAAAAAAATTTAATATATTATAATAAAATTTGTTTATATAAAAAAAATATTTTTTTTTGCGCGTCTACAAAATTCTAGAATAATACAGTCCACTACACCTTCGCACGCAACACTATCGATACAGCTAATTACGTATTCTCTGTCCAGGGTAACGTCTTGTAAAACGTACGATTTAATATCCCGTATACTTCATTGTGGAGGGGATAATGCAGGAGTCCGAAAGTATTCACCGTCTTGAGGAATATCTTAGAAAATGTGTAACTCCATAATTCGTATGCTTGGCTTTTGGGGGGGATAATGCACGAGAGTAAAAGTGTCTGGGGGCCCACAAAAGTCGTAATGCGTTCTTGCAGCCGAGGAGCGGGGCTGAACCTGCGGGCCCTCTGGGGTGGCACGTAAACCGCAGCGTATTTTCTCCCGTTCCAGCTCGCAATCCTCGCGATTTCGCGTGCCGATTGCGACTCGGCCGCCGGCCCTAATGACGTGCAATTACACCGCTGCCAATATCGACGATGGGTCCAGACGGAAGCGAGCGTTCTTACGTGTAAGCGGGAGGCATCGCGCGAGATGAAGATGTCACGGCGCTCCCTCGGAGAACCGCCAGGTATTTCGCGCGGCTGACTCGCCGTGGCCTTGGCCCTTTGACCCACAAGTGCTACTGGACGATGGGCGCGAGGAAAAAGCTCGTTGGGAAAGTTGGCGTGATATTAAAACTGACCTGAATGGTCACATATTTTTTCGAAAAATTGTCCAGCTTCTTCAAGAAATTCAACAAAAATTGTCCAGCTTTTCCGACAAATCCAATAAAAATTTTCCAACTGTAAGAGGGTATTTGCAAAATTTTGCATGATTTTGTTGTAGCGCATAATTGGATATATCGATCTATAGACACCTGCCCTCTTTTTCTTTAAGGATATATATCTAGTACACCTGAACGTGTCTGTATAGCGACTGTTAAGTTGCGCGTTAAATAAAGTATCCTGCTTACGAAATTTTATTATGCTCATTAGATATTAAATATTGTATCCTTAGTATACATAAAACTGACAGCAGTCTTATATTCGTGTTAGACGCGTGATTTATACTATCATACTTGAAGGAACAATTTCTCGCGACAATTATACATCTCTCGTTTCATAATGCACTACTTATCCCTGTAATTTGTGGTAATCGTTCTTGCCACACTTCATTCCACGTTTTTATCCGATTCGTATTAGGAGCTGGCAAAAATCCCGATTCTGGGAATGCTCGAGCGCGCGTTGCGAGAATCATCGTTTCTGGCACCGCACACGTCGTATCCGTAAATACTTGCGGTTCCGTGATTGCAGGCCGCGTACATCTGCGGTTTAGTAATGGCAGCTTTACACTCGGGGTTTAGGAAAGCCCTGCGCTCGTGGAAATTGCCCGCGGATTATGGGTATCCCTGGGTCTCTCGCGTTAAGCAAATACGCCGTCGATCATCGCCGGCGTCGAATTCATTTTCCAAATCCCTCGAAATAATAACGTTTAGGCGCCCTACCGGCGCACCGTATTATGGCATCGGTTAATCTGGCCGAAATCACACGTTCCAAGGGGCCCGGCAGGTTGAGAAAACTGATGGGAAAATAAGCGGGAGCGGGCCTGATATCGGTAGATCCGACGCGAGATTACTTAATAATGACATTAGCACCTTACATAATGACGCTTTTAGGCCCGCCGACTTTCTACTCCGCTGGAAAGACAAAAGCGAGATTCGTATCCCATTTTAATGCCGATAAAACGAAACCGTGATGCCGGACAAAGGTGATAATTTACACTGTTACGTAAGATAGGCCGAACGAGCGGTTACTGTTACTCGTTTATCTCTCGTTTGCGTCCCTGGTGAAGAGGAAGTACGCGCTCGCGGATCCTCGAAGTGAATGTCGTTTAACGCATTCGCGACTGGAATATTTTTTCCGTTTCTAATATCAAGGATTTATCGTGTCACATTTAGAAGCAAAAATTGCAGAACCTGAATTCACGTCAGTAGCAATCAGTAGAATTTAAAATGACGTGAATTTACGTCAGCGGGGACAGGGAATGGAACTTGAAAAACGTGAATTCACGTCAGCGGTCGCGAATGTGTTTTTAATCGCTTCATCGTTTTTCTAAAATCAATTGCTGTATAAAGTCACCCAAATTCGAAGCGTCCGCCGCTTAGATATATCTGTCCGCGAGTGTGCAAACACTCCGAGCGTGCTCTTTCGCATTTGGGTCGAGGTGGCACGCGCCAGGGTTATCGTCGCTTCACGCAGTAGGGCGATTACCCTTTGTGTAGGGCACCCTCGATACTTTCGGCTTCAATGAACACACTCGACCTTTGGCTCGACTCCCATCCTGTCAGGATTATTCATTCGATATTACGCCAAGTAAATGCGAGGTAATATCCCGATCCGTATTCATGGGAATTCTCGAATTCTCCTACATCACCCGATATTTCACGAGTAATAAAGCCTATTAGTACAAACCCTAAACTTTGCAGGAGATAATATCACTGCTCAAAATTCACGTCGAGCGACCTGTCAAAATCTCGATTCTAACCTAAAAACACGCGGATAACTTATCCTTACGCGATCTCCAATTCAATCAACGTTATCCTCTAACGATCCTACGATTCATCTACTTTCCTCTGTGTTAAAGACAAAGTACTGACAAGTAACAAACCTTCCGATCCACAACGATCTCCGCCCGATTCCCACGTTCAAAATCCTCCTTTTTCGATCAACGACCATTCGCAATGGCGGCCTGTAAAAGCGGCCCGTTAACAGCGATGCAGATAGCGATCGCTCATTGGAGGATGTAAGCGGCAGGAGACGTACAATACGAGGCCCAGAGCCTCGTCGCCGGAGGTTAAATGCCGTCTCCTCGCTTCCCCCGGTGTCGCGCAACTGTGTCTCGCTATTAAGGGTAAGCCGCCGAGGTGTATCGCGCGTCACGTGGCACGTGGATCCGGGCTTAACGGGGGCTTACCGTCGGATTACCAGCGCATTCTGCCACTACCAGATAACACTGTGTAAGTTGTCAAGCGTTCACACCCGTTTTCGAACGCCGCGCCCCCGGGGCGGCCGCACGGAATAATTGAACCTGCCCCCCCCCGCCCACCCTCTCTGCCAGGCAGATCCGAAAGATCGACGGATAGCCCGCCGGTTCGTAATTGGATGATTTTCATGGGGAACGGTTCTGGGCTGAAAGTAACCGATAAAACCGCGTCCAAAGGCGCCGACTCGATCGTTTATCCCCTTTGCTCTTTTTCACCCTCTCTCTCTTTCTGTCTATCTGTCTATATATCTATCTCTATCTCTCTCGATCGCGAGCGTTGCATAAGGGCGAGCTTTCAGCGGCTCGTTATGTGCGATTTTTTAATTGGCTCACGTAAGCTGAATTATGCTCGGGGATAGGGTGGGATGGATTGGTGGTGGATAGAGGGGAGGGGGATAGGAGAGGTGTTAACGCGTCACTGGTCGTTGCTAGTTTCACTGGGGATATGGGTATTTTTTTTTGGAAGTATGCACGTGGGAATACGCTTTGCTCGACGCTCGTGTAGCTGCAACTGTACTTATAGTATTCCTTACTGTACTGTACTAAGCGTACTGTACTTGTAGTATTCCTTACTGTGATACCGTGAGGATACCAGAAGAAAGATTTAGTCTCTTTGTCTCATGCGTATGTACGATTGGTGGTCCAACGATGCGGGCGGTCCCAGAATATGTTTCTTCATTTCTTAAGGGAGATCTAGGATTTTTAGAAATTCGAGGAAATGCGAGTGGATTCGTTTGATGGGCCACTCATTTTGGGAGAAAATTGGGACGGGAATAACGGCCATGATCGCCAATTTAGTGTAGCATCGATGTTCGTCTTCGGAAGACGCTCCTCGGTTGTCTAAAAACGGAAGTGACATTTTTATAATTCGATCGTTGGCCCAGCCGGAATCGTATTCTAATAAAATAAGGAGAGATTTTTGCGGTCAGAAGTGCGTGCAGACGCGAGGAACGTACCTTAACTACCCAATCAGTGGACGCCTTTCTTTTCGTGCCTTAATTGGCCGATTTTCGCCATGTACGTATATCCCGGCAGCGGTGATGTTTTCGATACAAAATTGCAGTTTGGCGAAGCGCGTCGTTGGAATGAATCATGGAGCTACTGCACACGCCATGGATCCTCTCTCTCTCTCTCTCTCTCTTTCCCTTTCTTCTCGTATCAACTCGAAATTGCCTGCTAATTGGATCATTTCCTCGAAGGCTGCTTTCGCTTAACGAGTACGAATTTATCCCTATTCCTAGATTCCTGGTCAAGTTCCTGTAAAACATCTCGAGTCAATTAAAAATCTTATCATCCACTCGTACTAATTGTCGAATACTTCTTGTTTCATTTATTCTAGATTTCAAATATCAATTTGTTTATATGCAGCATATTATTAGGTAGGATTAATACAAAAGTCAATTGGCTTACAGGCAGTGTTCTTACAGGCGATGAATAGTTACGTGTAGTAGGTATTAATTCGCGTGTGTAATATCAGTTTGATTACCAATCATCACTTCTGTGCTTTTCCGCCAGATTTCATAATTCTCAATACTTCGAGACTCACTTGATGGTATATTCCAAATATTTAACAGAATCCATTCTCACATTGTCAAAATAGAATAGCAACCGTGACTTCCATTTCATATATATCACGTAAATAATATAGTACACAGTATCTAACACTAAATCGATGCTGAAAACTGATCAAGATGAGGATCTACAAATTCCATTAGGAGGATCGCGTTGCTCGAGACAAAGCAATCCTCGTCCTCAGTGCGAAAAGAAGCAGAGGGCCGATTTTGGCTCGAGTAGAACGTCTTAACTATCCAATCAGAGGGCGGTGCCTTTTCTCGTGGCTTAATTGGACGATTTCCACCGATGCTTCCGATACGGAATTGCGGCCCGGCAAAACGCGTTGCGCGCCTCCTTTAGGAATGGGCCTTTCTTTCTTTCCGCAGAAACGTCCGGGTCGAACAATTTTAATTCCTCAATCCTGGCCGTCGAGCAGCGGCCCAAGGTGGCGCTGAGGAACGAGAGGGCCAGGGAGGAAGGTAACGAGGAAGGCCCCCCTTGCAAATAATTGGGCAAAACTGCTCCTGGCGAATAATTACTCGGATGATTGAAGGTGGAGGCGCACTCCTGCGACGATGCCTAACGAAAGCCCGACGAAATCCGAGAAATAAGCGGGCGCAAAAAGGAGCGTGTACCTTGCGTTTAGCTGCCAGCGAGGGCCTCAATGCTCGATCGTCGATTTGTAGGAGGATCAATGCGCGTCGAGGTTTCAGTAATGAAAAGGTCGGCGCTGCCACGTGGAATTAGCTTCAGAGTCGATCCGTGAACTCGAGATGAAAAAGAAGAAGCATTGTGATGGAGGAACTGGAGTTTTTTATTATGTTATATACCCGTTACGCAGTTGGTACGAACACGGTTTATTTTTTATAAGGCTCGTTGAGATTGGGAAAATATTCTTAAAAGCTCGTTGGTTGATTTTGTACAGGATATATTTTTTTTTACGATACATTTATGTTTTATGTATAAAATTTGGGGTCACAGTCGAGATTACGGGTTTAATCTGTAAAATTGTAATTAATAATATGAGATTAACAGTAAACCTATCGGACCGCTTAGGTGCTTTGTCGAAAGATTGGGGGTATTTTTTGAGACTTTCTATGATTTTCTTGCAAGCATATGAATCGATATATCAATCTACCGACATTGTCCCCTTGTGCTATTTTAGTACACCTAAGTGTATCTTGAAAATGACAAGTACCTTTGATGTCATTATTTCTGATAAAAGAACAACTGAAGCGACAGCAGCGATAAATCGACGACCAATCGGCGACACTTTCGTTGTTCATACCGATACAGGGACAACGAAATGTTCGACGCGACAGGCTCGAATCCGTCGCTACTCGCAAAAGTTTCGCGATCCTCGCGATGGTTCGGTAACTTTTTGCAGGCTCAGAGCGGATCCCATGATCGGCGGTTCCTCCAATCGAGCCGGCCACCGGATTTAATTGATATTGTCCTGGCTCATCGACTTTTAATCCGTAATAAATTTCGATCATGCGCAGCGAGATTTATGAAGTTATCCCAACCCACTGTCGGCCGAGATCGACTGTCCATCTTCCTAGCTCCGCCCCAGAAACTCGTCGGTCGGAGTTTGGCGACTTTATGGCCACTGTCACTCGCCGTCGATTTACGAGATCGCGAGGACGCGCGCACGACCTAAATTTGGCCTTAGCCCGCCGATCTGCCCTCTTATGTCGATCGATAGCTCGCCGATCCTCGAGAAGAAACCCATGCCGTAAGGACAGCGCGAGTTTCTTTCGCCGCGCGTATTTGCCAGGCACCGAAAACGCAGACGTAGCGGGGAGACAAGAAGTTAAGGCTTGCTCGTTCATGCACATGGAAAGCTGCGCGTGCATAAGCGCGACATAAGGACTATTGTATTGCACGTGGAGTCGAATATAAGTGAACTCGTATAACGTGATATTTTTAATCTTTTTGCTCAGTGAATTAGATAATAGTTTTTTTTATACGAAGTGGTGCTCCTAAACATCTTGCTCGACTCGATTGATAATATTTGATGCTGTGGTTATAACGTAAGGATCTTTCTCTATACGGCATAATCTTGGTCCTCCTTTCCATGACAGCCATCTTACAATAAGAATAAGAGAAAAAAAACGCAATACTACTGCTCGTTACGAGCACAGCATTAAATATATATTTTTTTAATTTTTGGCACCGATTGCCAAGGTCGTTTCCCCTAGGACCTACCGTTTAAGATGGGTTCCAAAGCACCAGAGCTACGGTACACACATCACACGGGAACATCATCGACGATGAATCGATGAACCGAGCCTCTATCCACTACACCACCCTAGCTCTAAAAAAACAGTCCTTCCAGTGGTCTTGACGAGCAGCGATACAGCACCACTCATCAATACCACCGCAACACCTACCATTACAAGCAAACTCTCTTACTGCCGTCTACACGCAAACCAAACAACGAGTCCCCCTTAATTACCTTAATCGTCCCTATCAATTCCCAAGACTTCTCTTAATTCTCACGACAGCCAGTTGCAACATTTGCGATAACGTCCAAGCCCAACACCTCGGGACCCACCGATCAAACTCTCGCTCCGCTTCCCCTCCGCGAGGCGTCCACGTCTACGCACATAAAAACAAAAAAAAAACCAATAAAAAAACTCGATCGACGTGAGTGCCATCGTACCAGCTCAACACAGGGAGCCGCGAAGCGAGGCTTTCCCGGGCAGTTCCTCGGGAACGCGCCCGAACGGACCGGACCGGTCTCGAATGGCCGATTGAGAAATTGAGCTTGACGCTCGGACTTTGAGAAAGGAATACGCGGACGCGCGAAAGAAGCGGCATGCAATGCTGCTCCCGGGTGCGAAACTCGTTCGGCCGTATCGGCCGTACCCGGGACTTATTAATCGGCGCAAAGGCAAGACGCTGGTAGTGCAAGTGTTTATCCTGGGCTCCTCCAATTATCGGGGTACAGGCCGACTATCATTACGCGGTAAAGGTTTCCATCGCCCCGTCCATCGGAATGAACGGGCACTTAACGGAGATTTTTCCGCTCGCACGCAGCGGCCCTCCCCGCCAGGGACAAACGTTTTTCGTACTCACCTGCAGCTCGTGGGCACCTGTGCGCTTCCAATCAAGCCGAATTCACTCGAGGTACCGCATATATCTCCCTTAACACGGGCAGGAGGAAAGGCCAGGCCGGGGGCGATTTGGTTTGGCCAGGCTTGCCGATGGAGGGGGGGGGGTCGAGGAGGGGAGGGATAAGGAGAGCTGCGGGCGGCTAAGGAGAGAGCAAGAAGGTACCGCGAGTCTTCTGGCCCCAGAGGCACCAGACACCGGCAAATTGGGCCGACATATTTCAGCCCCCGATCCATTTGCAGTTTCGACGTAAAACCAGTCGTTGGAATCCAGCCGCGGACGCGAGATTCTTACGAAACGCCTAAGGTACGATTCTCTCCTTTTTGGTAGGACACGTTCCCTCTGATCGCGCCTCGAAGCCGGGGATATGTCATTTCGGTAATATGCATCTGGCTCGGCGGCCTTTCAGATCGGCTCGCTGGATAAGGAATGTTGTGCCGCGGAGTAGAAACGAAAGCGCGCGCCTCCCGGAGCCGGAGCCCGTGAATGCGCCTCGGAACGAAATAAAAGGAGGCCCGCAGTTTTATCGAAGGCATCTTCGCGGTCATTTTTGGGCCCGCGTGCACGCGCGATAACTGAACGCTCCTTGCGCGGGGATACGGCGTGGCGGGTAGGAGTGCGTGATATAATAACGCGGTTTTGTTCTTGAGATACTTCGATGGAATGGTGTGGGATTCGATGAAGGATATTTTATACTAAAGGATATACGAAGCTCGACGATCCTCGATTAACTGGACTCTGCTGTTGGAATCTTAATTTCTCATAGTCGAATCGAATCGCTATGTTTAGCCATGTTTAATCGAAGGAACATCGAATCCAGCGGTGATCTCATTTTATTCATGATGTATGTATGTATATCTCATTTTATTCGTGTATATGAGATTTTAATAACCCTTTGCGCTCGAGAGGCGACTCTCGATCGCCACGGTGTTTCACGCGACAACTCGAGTGCCGTGTAAGACGCGCCTATCTTTCTTCATATTAAATTCTGTTAAACTTCCAAGCAATAAGGAGAGTATACCAATACTTAAGAACAAAATACGAACAAAGCAGAAGAACGAACGCCTCGAAGATTCAACCACCATCTAGAATTGCCACTCTACACGACCGAAAAAGTCGTCGAGGGCAAAGGGTTAAACACACCTACGAATTGCGGTGTCGTTATTACGATAAAATTACAAGCATATTAGTGTATGCAATAGCAAGGTTGATTCACGAGAGTACAATCGTTTTAAATCTACGCTGCCAAGACACGATGGAGTCGACGCAATTAAGATTCGCGGCGATTATGAGGCCCGGAATCCTGCAAAAATATTGTTATGTCACAGGGGTGTCATTCGTGGGGTGCCTTGCGGTCAGCATGAGAAAGCAAAGAGAGTCCGTGGCTTTGCGATTTTGCTCTTGCGACGCGCGTACGCATGGCAGGCAACGTGGCACGGTTCGAACCAGCCGCGATGGGACCCCCATGGCGCACCATAGCCCGACCCATGGAGTGTGACATTGGCGCATCTGGCACACGGCCGAAACATTATTACTGGCGTGTCACCGTGATAATGTATGAACCATAAAGGTGATCTGTGTTTACGACACTGTCGACGCCGCTACTTTATAAATGAAAGGGTAAGCTGACGCTTAGAGGGGAGGAAAAGCTCGGCTAGATTCGCTTTGCTGCACCTTGCCGATGTGGCGGATCGATGGTTAATCACACGTCACCCGCTTTTACGGATAGATTTGTTATAGAGATATACATTGCTATAGAATTAGTAATTTAATGTATGATAAATAGAGATTTAATGGATTGGTTGCTAATACTGGCTCCTTCTTGGTTCTTTAATAAAGTAATTTCATGGACGATACTTGAGTACATGCGTTTAATTTTATACCTGCTATTATTATCGTGCTGCTGAAATTTAGACTTCCGACGTGACGGCTTAATTTACGTTGGAAAAATTTCAAGCGTTTCTATGGTACTTAGCATAATAAGCATCTATTTCAAGATAATCTTGTAAAATTCCGGCCGAGAATCGCTCGAATATTTTGACCAGTGCTTCATCATCGTCCACATCGCGCAGTCCGATTTCGCTTAAGCGTGTACATACCTGGTTAACACTTGATTTACCGCCAATTCCCTTCGTTAATCTCGCAGCCGTGTTCCCCGAGCTGGAAAATCGGAATCTTCGAACTGGCTGAGCGCTATGGAAAGCGTCTACCTCGTGACGACTCGCAATAAGTATCGTAAGGCTAATGAGTTGGTACGATTATATCAATTAGAAAGCATGAAGTATGCGGTGGTATGGTAATTCCCGTCTTATATGTTGCCAGTCGTGTAACTCGGGATTTTTACATTCCACGCGCCTCCGTAATTAATTTCGCAGGATGAAGGAAATGATCAGCAGGAGTTTTATGCGTCTACCAGGATAGTTAGATCCTCGTAATTAAATTATCAACGAGTGCGCCTGGGATGAAGGACGCGAATTTCCGCTCGAGTGGAATTTCGATTAGCATTTTATCTCCTCACCGCGTCCACTGGGTATAATCGATCGATTTTAAGGAGGACTTCGAGATAAGCTCGTGAACGTCAATTAATCCGTCAGGAATTTCACAAAGGGCTCGAAAATGGCAAATCAATGGAATCTGTCCCTCGAAAATCCACCTGCTTTGCGTGCTCTTGGCCGAAGCAGCCTCGTATTGGTGCGACCAAGCGACTAACGTTCGTGATCGTGCGATATACTCGCAGGATAACGCAAAAAGCACAAAGCTGCAGCGTAGAAACTCGACTTGACTTATTTAACCACGGAACTTAGCCCCGGGAGTTTCACCTGTCCGTGGCTCGATACCTTTGAAGGCGTTAAGCAACAACATTGTTCGGTAAAACGCCACGGAGATCGTAGCGGGTCTAATTATTCGCTCCATACTCGAGCATAAATTTAATCGCGCACTCGCGATTCAGCGTGGGTTTCAGTTCCTCGAGAGATTTAACGAGATTAAATTATCATCCCGGTTAATCTACTTTTCTGAATCCGATTCACAAAGTATTCCTTTTCCATTAATGGATTATAAAACTCCTTCGATCTGAGATTCGCGAAATAACTGAAATTCCTCCTGGCAATAAAAGCCTCGCTCTTCCAGGTTAAAAAAAACCGCAAAAATCCATACGAGGAATGCGAGATACCTTACAATTAATTTCCTTCATTCCAAAACTGCCCTCCGTCTTTCATAAAACATGCATACAGCTTATCGATATAAAAAACGCTATACTCATACACCACTACAATAGCCGCAACACCTACAGTAGATAAATCTTCCATAATTCCCTCGACAACAAAGTTCCAAGTATGTTGCAAAAATCCCTGGACATGGAAACGAGTATTTAATTCGTACTTCTCGATGCTTCCACCTGCCGCTCTGTCCTATCGCGCAGAATCTCGGAGGACGCGTGCGATCACTCGAGATTTGATCCAGAAAGCGCAGATCCGCGGCTCAAATCGGAATCTGGGCGCTGGCCTTAAGCGGCCGGGGGAAAAGGACGGACAGAAATCGATGTTATCCGCATGTCGGAGGGTCGCAGCGGGACAAAAAGCGAGAATCCGACAGCATACCTACCTCCGGAGCGTGGGTACTTAAAGGGGCCCGCGTCGTTGGCAGGGCGCACGCAGAAATGCCCAGGAACGGAGGGCAAGTGGCTAAACTGCAATTAACCGTAATTAAGGCCGTCCTTAAGGAGATCGAGCGGGGCGAACTTCATTTACCTCCCCGCTTCCGCCCCGCCTCGCTCTGGCCGCTCTTTTATATCCGCGCTGCCTTTTATTTTTACCCCGAATATCGGGGCCTCGCCTTGAATGGCATGAAGAGGCGAGGACAGGGCTCGGGCAAGAGTTGGATTTCTCAGATTACGCGATACGACGAGGCGGGACGTAATGCGCTTTTTCGAAAACACACTCCCCGTAATTGGCAGGTTATATAAATTACACGGACGCTCGCCCTGGAATTTCCCGATTGCCGCGGCGAATTAATCGCCGGGGCGCCAAGGGCAACATGCTCGACACCGATTTAACATCGGCGCACACGGCGTTTTTCCACGGGAGGTAGGAAAATGCGGGCGATCGTTGGTGCACCGTGTAAATCGCAATTTCAAAAGCACGTGTAAATGTTATCCTCTCGATTTTTTTTTGGGTATATTAAGGAGTCATGGTAGTGTATGGTATGGGAATAAATTTGGTAATTTTTTCCGCTAGAGATTCTTTCCAGAGAGTTGTAGTGTACGAACGATAATGTATAGTATACTAGATTCTTTTTTTCTTCAGTGATTCAGTCTTCGAATTTAGGCCGTAATCTGGAAATATTTTCATGGAATAATGTATGCGGCGATAGATTGAATATAAGTTTCTCCGTTGAAAGTGGATTTTCGTTAAAGCCTCGCCTAAGGTAACATCCGTATTAAGTTAATGCTCGAGGTATACAGCCTGTGAGCAAAGTACATCGTTTCCTTCAGTAATACGTGGACGTTGCAAAATTACACTTTCTCTCATAGCGCCGGCCGTATCGGAGCATCGCGGGCAAACAGAAAATATCCGGTTCCTTTATCCGCATCCAGGATTTTTGCATAACAGTTTCGCGATTATCTCGATTGGCGGGTTTCGAAGGGCAGGTTTTCGACTTGTAACCACGCCGGATGACATGATTATCTCGATTATCGTTTCATCGATTACGCGGAGTGCGCCTCGCCACGCAAAATGGTGGAGGCCCGCCAAAATTACGCACGATCGGGTAACGGGCTTTACATATGCGATAAATATAGTTATATTTCAAATTGTCGATTAAATGACACGAAATGATTAGCATTATTAAAGCTAGAGTTTGGTTCGAAAAAGATCCTTGTATCTTCTTTGCGATTCGTTTGTTTGGCATATTACCCTCCGTCAATTTATCACTCTGTCATTCTATCACTATAATTCTTGAATTTTATATTTGCTTAATAAATACTCTGTTACATGTAAAAAAAATCACAGCTCGAGACATCAGCCATTCAACAAATACAGAGACATATGACAAATACAATTAAAACAGCCATAAATCATATACTGATGCTTTGTGCGTAGTAAAGGAACATCTTGAAGATGCTTCGAAGGAGTATTTAAAAAGAACATGTCAATAATCTTAGGAAATAATATTGTCCCATTCACGACATTGTGCACAAAAATATAATATTTAACATTGTCCTTCCATCATTCAGCGCTTGCAGATTTAAGTTTTCGAGTATTAAGTCATAATTACGTGATTCAACGCGCAATGTAATGTGGAATACGGCATTACTCGATCGACGATCTCCTGGCGGGTCTTCAGAATGCTCGGGGTTCGCTTTTCGACGGCGCGTAAGACAGCGGCGACAGCTGCAGACGTCGCCAAATTAAAAGGCCGGTAACTCGTACTTTCGCGCAATTCCTTTTCGCCTTTAAACGATATCATAACGGGGACTTACCTGCCCATCCCGTTTTACGCTCGTGATTTAAACAAGCGTGTTACTCGTCGACAGGAAGCAGCCGGTAATAATTTATTACGAAACCCCCGTTTTTCGTACGCGCAGAACATTATGGCAACATTAAAATCGCCGGACATATATTCAGGATTTACGTTCATCTTCGCTTGCACGGCATTTCAAAATCTTTATCGCGACATCTTGTATTATAGTATTCTCAGGTGCTGCTATATATTTAAATACATCAAGAAGCGTATTCAAGTGGTCGATTATTATCAAGAAAACACGTAGTTTCGATAATCCGAACAACAATGTTTCACACTTTTCTTTAAATCTCAATTCTTCAAAGCTCTTTATCTCATAATACAGACTATTAACACTCGCAAACACTTCAGTCATCCCAATGAATCTCAGAGTAAAATCATCATTTTTGCGCTGAAATTTTCTATAGTCTTTTTTTAGGGTAACGAAACTGCTCTTTTTTTTTTCTCGAGAGAGAGAATTCGCGAACGTGGCTCGAGAATTCTCGCCCCCCAGTTTTGCGCGATGAACGTCCTGAAAATCGGCACGCAGGTTACGCAGGCTACCGTGCCCGGTTACATTCCAATTAAAGTCCCTGGTTATCATACATTCAATTAGCATAACTCATACGAGGGCCATAACGAGGCCGCCGGCGCAAAAACCTTCTTAGTCAAAGGCTCGGGACGTAAAAGCCGGAGGAGAGCGATCCGGGCAAGCGCGAACTCGATGGCAGAGGCGTTAAGGCGCGGATAAGAAGAGGCAGGAAGGCGAAGAAATAAATGAGAGGAGCACGAGAGTGGCACCGTTTTACCGTCGCGCTCGCGCTCGTTACGAATGCCCGCCGATCGTCGCACGCTGATTCGCGCCAGCGGATTGATGTCTTCTTTCCGAGCCGCCCGCTCCCGGACGGGAAATGGCCACGTGGGTGTACTCCTCCTTTCTCCAATTAACCGCGGCTTTTATTCGGACACTTGATACCTCGTTAAATTTTGCGAACGACTATGAGAATGGATATGCTCACATTGCTCTTCTAAGCACTGTTATATAAGGCGTCTCAAAATTCACGCAACTAATTTTGATAAAAAAAACATAGGTTTGTAATTCAAAATTGTATATTTTGTATCGATTCATAGAGTATATAGTATAGTATTGTGCGTGGAATAGATAAATTCAGCCAATAAATTCCACTCAAGGATTTACCCCAAAGAAACGACATCACACCGTGTATTATTACATTCGCATTATTATAAAATAGAATATTAACCTTAATCGCCAGTAAATTCCATTCGATCATCCTCACAAAAATAACACCCAACATCTCTAGCATATACCCACGAAAATATTAACCGTCTCCAAAATCCTTCTCCATAGCCCCAGTAAACGCGCCTCTTATCCCCCGGCGTAGCCTCATCCCCCATATTACGCGCGAGAAGACCACGAAGCGTAGTCACCTCAACCGCCTGGAACGATCATAAATTCCTCCCTCCGTCCAAGCCGCCCGCGGAATGCCCCCGTCGATGGAGATTCATACTCGTAAAAGGCGCGTATCGGCCAAAAGGGCGCAGAGGAAGGGGGAAGAAGGTCGGCTCCCATTTATCCATAAAGATCGTCCTTCCGTAAGGCACGGTTGTAAATCCTGAGCTTCTCGCACGTAATTAACGCGAGAGTCACCTCGCTGCGCACCTACGCCGGCGCATTGGTCCTCGAGGGCTCCTGGCGCGGGAGGAGTGGGGGGAGGGGCGGAAGTGGGAGGAGGAGGAGGAGGGGGGGGGCGTACACAGCCAGCGATCACCTGTCTCAATAAATATCCAGGATACAACCGCGCTGACGGGGGAGGGAGCCGCGACGAGGACCTCTAAACCCGGCGTTGCTGCATCCGGAATGGGGAGCGGATTAATCGATCAAGAAGGGCCAACTATCGACGCCGATCGTCGTCGTTCCTCCACGCGTTCGTGGCCTCTCCTCCCCCTTCCCTCGCGAACCCCATTTCTTAATTAGCCCGGGACATTCCGGCTGACAGATCGCGAGGCCGTTTCTTTTCGCCGGCCAGCTGCACGCCCCGGCACCTCCTCGATCGGGCCGTGTACCTTTTTGTCGGGCCGTGTTAACTGTATCTGGCCCCCGAAATAACGAATTACCCCAGATTTCCGGCGCGGAGGACTCCGTCTTTAGGGACGCGCGCCCCGTGGTCCGAGGATGCCGATCGAGGCGCGGGAGATTCGAGGATTCTGGCTTCTTCGGACTGATTTCTACACCTTATGAAGGTTTGCGGTGGTGAATCGTCCTGTATCTGTTTTCCTCCATCGTTTAACTTCTTGTTTATGCATGCTGTGTCCCTTGCTCTTTCACACCTTTCGTCTGAAACTAATATATCGAATACAACGGTTTCAAAGAAGACCAAGGCGTGAAACTCGAAAGAACCACAGGAATACTCGATTCAACAATTTCCACTGCATAAGGACTAAGGATACTCCCCCTCCAGCTCCACCGCGTATCCCTACAAGAAGAAAACCACCATCAGCGCCATAATTCAAATAATCATTACCCTCAATGAATCGCGAAGGGTAAATCGTAAAGCGATAAAGGTAACGGAAAAAAGCCCTCGGATCCGGTCCGAGCGGGCACCTTGCGCTTACACTTACTCGCCAATAACCCGGCTCGTATTTCCCCGAGGTCTGAAGCCAGGCATTCTCTCCTTCCTTTCAGGAACCTCGACGGTCACGACCTCAGCTGCAGCCGCGGGCTCGAGGGAGCGTCCCGCGAGAGCTGCGAAAAAAGCTGCGGAAGGCGCGGATCCGCGAGGAGGCAGGGTGTTATATTGCTTCTCCAGGGGGCCGAACGCCATTGGCCGGGCCCGGTGCCTATGCATGAGTAATGCAATAATCCAGGGAGTGAGTCGTCTCGTCCCGTGCTCGTCGTCCCGGTCGCGAGGGCTCGCCTATAAAACGCGAACGCGAGCCGGCCCCGTAATTACTGTGGAAGTGACTGGTTACCGGTTAGTCGTCGGAGGGCTCACCGCGGGCCACGTTCATCGGCGCTCGATTGGCTGCCACCTAACGGCGCGAGGCCGCGAGTGTAAATCGAGAGGCCATTACGCACCGTGGCAAAAATGTAATGAGATATTGCGCCGCCACGGCGGTTTACTTTAACGAGCCGTGCCGAGGGACCGCAGGGAGGCGGGCCCCGTTCGGCTGGTCGCCAAAAACCAATCCGGCTAATTTCGTACGCTCGCCGACTGCGATCGTGGACGGCTCCGGACACCGTGTTACGTCTCCGCTTTGGCAATAAACGCCCGTTGTTTTCCTGGAAATGGGGATACGCGAGGGTCGAGTCGGCGAGAAATGTCGATGTTGGATTGCCTTTGAGGATCGTATATTCGTGTGTTTTTTTCTTTAGCTTGGAACGTACCAAGGTGTTTGAGGGTATATTTGGAACACCGGGTGGATGTTTGAGAAAATGAGGGAGCGATAGGAAATTTGAGGATAGGGATATAAGGATGTAAATACTGTATGGAAATTGTGGAAAATCTTGGATTCTTGAAGGTCGTGAGGGAATGAGTATTCATGAATCCTAGTAATTTGGGACACTATGCTTAAAGTAGTCGCTCGTTTATGATCGTTTTATCTTAAGGAAGAGGAAAGTAAGTTTAGTATGAATGGGTATTATCGTCTTTGATATATTGTGTAATATTGAAGAGGATTTGCTTGTCATCTGACAAGATGATACTTTGGTTATTACTATTGTTCGTTTTATTGGCCTCGTAAGATTAGCGCGCGATGTGACTTATCTTGAATTTATTTGAGATGCGTTTGAGAAAGAGGGCTGAGACGTGCAATGGATTTTAATAGAAATGTTTGTATTGGTTATACAACTTTCATAAATGCATCAGCAATTTTTTACTTTAATTTAGTACTTTAACTCAATAACTTTTAATAAAACTTCGAATTTCGGAAAAAAATCGGTGGAATCAAAGTTCTACGCCTAATGCCTCGATAGTAACGACACTTTTTGCCACTTTACGATTCAAAATGACGTGGCTTATGGTATCAACGTCTCATCGCCCCTCGACACGAAGTCCCGGGTCGATTTCCATCGTCCGAGATTACGTCTCAAAAGGTACCGTTAGCAGTAAACTTTACGGTACTGGAGGCTTCACAGAAGACAACCATCAAGCCCGCTTCTTTGAACTCGTACACGGACCAATCACCTGCTGAAACGGGGCGTGAGCCAAATTTCCATTTGGCGATCGGCGCCTGGAAGCTCACCGAGAATTACGTGTCAAGCTTAAGGCACGTGGAGCGGACGCAGAGCAACGATGCTTCATCGCAATCGCTTTAAGTCGCCGATCAAGAGGATTTCACGCGAGGAATCTTAAAGGATTAGCATAATCCTGATGAGACATGGTTCTTCTCGAAGGATATGAACCTCTTTTGAATGTTTGAGTAGCTTGATTATCGATTAAATTCTTTGTGTGATATGGAAGTTGTACTTATATTTATGATTGTTTTAATTATTGAAGTAATATAAGTTTATATTTCATGTAGAATTGAGACACTTTCAATAAACATAGACAAGTAAATACATGAAAGTTTTCTTCACCCTTTCCAACTCAAATTATTATTTTTTAGTAGGAAAATTTAATTTTGAAGAGAAACAATTTAGAGGTACTCGATCAGTAGAAGCGGATTATACGGATGATGCCAAGTGCCATCATTCAGCTGGAAAGAGTTAAAAGATCAGATAGAGGAACCCCGTTTTCTCACTAATCAATCGATCCCCTCGTTTTCCTTAATCGGTCCTTAAGTAGATCCTCGCCCTATCTCCAAGAAATTCCAATTTCTCGTACGCACCATTACCGTAGCTTAAGCTGGAAAGGCGATCCACGGAAGTTAGGAATCGAGACTCTTATCGGTTTGAACGAAAAGTGCTTCTAAACGTACTTCTAATCTCCTATTTTACATGAACCGATAGGAATTTATTCCAGACTTACAGCTATCCCCAGAGTTTAAGGAATACCTTTAATCCTACACTCGGTATTTCAGCCACTAAACTCGCACATTATTTATATGCAGAAAATTATTTACATTTCAGCATTCACTATCACGCTCTTAAATCGCTTACTTCGAACATATTTCCAATCAATATATCATACATACAATTTAGATAGTTCCATAAAGAGTTTAGACGCGCTGAGAAAAAAACCCAAGGATTTTCCGCGTGAAAATTTCAAAGAGCATCGACTACGCCACTGCATCCTCGAGCATCGGCTCCTAGGGATAATGACTTCGACGTTCGAAGCCAGAAAAGGAAAAGAAATCGGAGATCGTCGTCTTCCCAGTCTCGTACCGACGATGCACTCCCGATCGAATATCCGGCCAAATCCGCGGGGTGGAGCGTAAGTGATTTGGACAATTAAGAAATTAACCTATAATCGAACGTCAATCCCACCGTACGACAAGTATGCCCAGCTCTCTTCGGTCCACATCGCGTCGCGTTCGGCCTTTCGTAATTGATTGCTCCGTAATTACTCGGCTCCTTTCGTCCTTCGGGATCAACAGGTGCAACCAGCCACAAAAATGTATTAAGAGGAAGGCGAGGGCCTTCTACCAATTGGGAATCAAGATTATAGGGTATGGGGCGCACGAGTCGCCCTGTCTAACGAAGATCGGGCGTATGTCCCCCTCGCCGCTCTTTTTTTCTTCCTTACTTTACCCCTTTTTCTCCTTCTTTTTTTCTTTGATGTCGTCCTTTATTCGCCGCGTATCACGTTAGTCAAAGTCCTGCGCACGAGTGCCCTCGGATATTCGATAATTGGCGCAATGGCCCTTTTGGGCTGCGGTAACAAAGCGGTTTGCGATGTTCGATGCACGGTGCCGAAAACGACGTCGACGCGATGATTCAGCCGCGAGACTCCACGGCTTACGTTATAATTACAGTGGTAGGGCAGTGATCTTTGCTTACCTCTAATAATCCTCCTACAATCTGTCACATCAGGGCGTTATTTAGCTCCACATTCGCGCGAGCAGGGAGCAAGCATTTTTTCTCTGCGTTTATTGTACTCAAACTACACCACTGTGATGATCATTGCTTCAGGAGAGCAACTCGAAAGCGTGTAATTTATTTATCCGACATCCATGTATTTTTCTGTATATAATCTTATATAAATATTACTCATATAATTAACACAATTATATATAAATCCCTTTTAATATCAAAGCTATAACAACGCATCAACATTTATCACTCAATCCACCCAGCAAGATAAATAGGAGTACCACATTAGAAACAACATTCGTTACAACCAACATCCTCTCATCGATCACACTCCTTATTCAACCCTCAAGAAAATCTTCGTACAAAACCTCACTGACCGCGTGCCACGTACGCATTTTCCACGCGACACCTTCCACAACGCGTAACTGCCACCACGGCCAAAGGGTTGAACCTCCACATGCCCAAGCGTGTCCTTATTCCAATAACCAGCAACCCCTTATCGTCAGCCTCGCGCCAACTCGGATCCGCGTCCCGCTCGCATCGCACACGAGGAGGCTCGTTATCGCGTCGAGCCGTGATTTTATTGCGATAGCTCGTTACGCAATATCCACCGCACATCGAAGTCCCCGGTAAATCGATAACGAGCCGAGACGCGCCGTTTAAGACTCGGCCAGGTGCTCGGGGATTTCGCAATCGGGAGGCTGAAATACCGGGAGTGCGATCCGGCGCAAGTGGCGAGTAATGGAATAACAGTAAAGCGGCGTTACGAGCACCAATTAAGTGTCGATAATCGGCGGATCGGCGGTGTCCTCGCGCAGCGCGCGAAATCATTTGCCGGGAGATGCGAGCGGGATGATAATCGAAGGAGCAGAGGCGTAGGGCCGCGGCTGGCAGACCGTTAACGCAACCGTTAACGCGAGACCAGGGGCGCTCGGAGTAAATGCAAATTATTGCCAGCATCGAAAATCGCTCGATAGCCGCGATCTGATATCGCCTCCTTAATGCACGCTCGCTCCCGGTGAGCCAGATTTAAGTCATCGTGAGGACGTAAAGCGAGCTGGCTCGCGGATTATAGTGCCGGGGGTTGGAAAGGAGTGCAGTCCTCGGAGACGGGCGCGGGTCCTTTGATCGGCCGGAGTATCGCCAATTAAATTCACGATAACGGAGTGGAGTCGCCTATCGGTGATTCCTCGAGCCTCCTTCATCCGTAATATGTGCAACTCCGGGTTTATTTTCACCGTCCTCGCGGCCGTGGTTTTCTCCCCGAGCGAGTCTACGACTGGCAGAAGGGAACGAGATGAGCGTGCGCGATACTAAATAGCATCAAAGTTGCGGGTATAGAAATAATTGAGGAAGCGGGGATTACATCGAGAATGTTCGTGTATTATGATAATGACGTTATTAAAAGGTTGTAAGGTTGGGATTGGAGCGAGAGAATAGCGCGGAATTGCGTTGGATCTAGCTTCAACGATCGGAGTGAAGTATTGAGCGTGAATAATGCCCTTTTCTTCGTGGGAATTACTCGTTTCCGGAGGAAGATCGATCGACGAAGTCCCCGAAGGTTTGCCGGTGAAAGTTTCAATACCGCCTTGTAAATTACCACGAGATTCGAGTATCCGCGCCATCGCCGAAACTCGTCCGATTTCCCCGATCAGATATCCTTCCCTGAAATGTTTCCTTGTCAGCGAAGTCTGGTCCTTCCTCGAGTGCGAAGACAATAAATTAAACCTCCTTCCTGGGAAGTGTACACGCTGATCTCGTGGCGCCTTTAATGGTATCGAGACGTCGATACCGGGAAGGCCGTTTACAAGAAAATAATCGAGCTCGTCTTCGGCGACACGGGGAGGAAGAAACGTATCGGGAAAAAGAGGACGAGAAAAGAAACAATCGGAAGGTGAGATCGCGATGCTTGAAATGGGCGAAAACGGGTTCGATTTTGCGGTGAATCGATAAAACAGGGATCACTTTAAACCGTGGCTGGTTGAGTATTTATCTTCGTACGACACGGATCAACCGCTTAAGAATAAAAGAGCTTGCTTGAGCTAAACCTTCACGCATTAAGTACGCGTTCTATAATTCTATTCGTTATCTATAAAGTGTAATTAAATACGTGTTCTATATTATTCAGATATCTAAAAAGTGTAATGATAATTATCAAGCAGCTATTTTCAAGCTATAGAAAGACGATCCGTGTTTAATGCATTTAACGTTCATTTTCCTGGTATGGCAATAGTTTCCTGTATCCATCTTCCATAAATGACACAGTAATGATGCTTTAAGCTGATTTTCTTGCAAACACCGCGTCACTCTTCATCGTGGCTCATGTGTCGTAATTTGCACGCTGTAACGATTTGCCTAATGTAAATAATTTACCTTTGCATCGGTCGCAAGATGCGCGAGCACGATCCTTTTACCGCGGGGTGGCCCTTGGCTTCACGTATCGCTCGAATAATTATAACAATTATTATAACAACAATGGCGTATCACTCAGTCGTCGAGCTGCAATGAAACGAAACGCGCCGCCTAACTCGCCGAGCGATCAGATACGCGGGGAAGATTAGTGCGTTGTCTGTAAATCAAATTTTCGACTAAATACGGGCGTGTCGCGAGTTATCCAGGTGCATCGATAAGACTTGAGAAATTAAGACGCTCGGGCAATGCCTCCGACAACAATGGCCGCGCTCGAATATATTTCCATATCCATTCGTCTTATCTCCAGGAAAATAATATGCCCTCTTAGAGAGGTATCCCAATTTGGCGGCGTGCACAGTGACAAATTTCGCGGACTATGAAGTCACCTCGATGACTAATGGATACAACAGGTGTGGGATAATCGAAACACGCTTGTAACTTAGATCGCTCTATTAGAGGATAACCAAATGGACGTGGCGATTAAATAGCGAATAATAACAGGTATTGCATTGGCACTCGTACCACGATGGAGCAAGATTTGTCGTGAATAAGGATACGATTTCCTTAATAACACAGCCTCGAAATACCGGGAGGCTCGGCCTCCTTCGGTTGGGGACCAGCTGATTCTAATTAAAGCCAAAGTTCGCATGTTGCGAACTTAGGCTTAATGACACGTTATTAAGATACGTCAAGCGGCCCTATCCCCGTGGGTTCTAAGTCGAACGCATTAAAGGCCAGTGCGCGCAGGAAATTACCCGGTAAGTAAGGGCGTGTCGTCGCAAATCAGATCGAATCGCAAAATGCGACTTACTCCACTTACCTATATCCCAAAGGGGCCTATCTGCGTCTGGATCTGCCAGACGGAGATCCAGTTAGCGGCATAAATTGAAACAATTAAATGTCGGCATGTAATATCTTAATCCATTATCGACACAGATGTCCGTCCGGGGCAATATAATAAATCGAGCCGCCGGGATGACAAGCCGAAGGAGACGGAAGGGTCATAAAAATTCGGTGGTCCGATCATTCGCCGACGTAAAACGTATCGGGTTTTTAACGAGGGTTGAGGCATCCGTGTTAACGAGTAAAAAGGTTACCACGCTATTCGTGATTCGATTGCCGCGCGATAACCTGCGCGCATGCGCGCGCGTGTGTCCTTATGTCCTACGCGCTTCGACGATCCTGGGTGTGCATGATATTAAGAACGATCGCGATCAATCGCGCGTTTATTTATCCTTCAAATTTGGTTACTTTTCTGAAATCGATGGACCGTCTTTACGAGTCGTAGAGACACCGTTTTTTCTTTCTGTTTGAGATAATTATAGTAACAGTCGGGTAAGAATTTTACTTTAAGCACGTTATATTATACAAAGAGATTTGAAATCGATTAGAATCGTTTCCAAACTAAACGGCAGTTTGTACGAAGAAATTAAACAAACAGGAAAGAGTCAGGAATACTCGTACAGCGCATTTTCCTTATATCCATCAGCTTCCAAACTAGACAGCAGTTTGTACGAAGGAATTAAACGAACAGAAGAGAGAATACTCGTACAGCGCATTTTCCTTGCGAGAGCGATAGCGGTACTACGTTTGCGCGTTTTAATTACCAGTGCCGCGCGGTCTACACAGCCGGTGCAATAAAGCGATAAATTACAAATCAGGCCCCTTTCTGTCGCGGGTAACGCGACGTGCGCCGTCGTATTATAATACTTCTTCGCATTCGAGCTTCGTTATTATAGGCAGATGCTAAACGCCCGGGCTTCTATCTCTTTCTCTCTCTCTTTCTCACTCTCTCTCTCTTTCCTGCGCGAGCTTATCTTCGCCTCCTTCCTTTTACATATACACTTCCCGTTCTCCTTTTGCACCGGCCTTCGTGCCCGCCAGAATTCTCCTGGCGCGTGCTTCCTCCGGACTGTTAATGAATTTCTCAGCGGCGTCGCACGAGTAATACGCCCAGACGCGTAATTGGCCTAGCTCGATCGAGGATTCGATATCTCTCGCGAAGTCGCGATGAAATTTGTCGTTTCCCCTTTGGATATCGACTTGCTACTTCGTAAGTCTCGAATTTTTCTACGCCCCGCCGAGAGAATTTCACTCGATGATACTTGGAGTTCAGGCGTACATGCCTTTTACGATTACAAGCCGTAGAGGCCATCCTGGTAATTTTAGTACGCCTTATCTTGGATTTAGTTAACGATTTTGTATCGGTACACGATGTGGTCGCTCTTTAAGCGATGCTTACGCACGACTCGATCTTGTTTCCAATTTTAAATATCATCATTTCGAATATCTTTCCTTTCTTATTACTTATTTTCTAATTGATCATGGCAACTCCTAAATATTTGACTCGTGTATAACAAGTAAAAAAATAATATACTTTCAGAATATATTATTTTTTCAGTATACTGCTTTTTAGAAGTATTGATATATGCAAGCGAGATACAAGAGTATATATATACATATCCTCGGTGAGACCATACTTAGTATCTTTGTACTTATTTTGTAATACTTATTTTTTCCTCGAAGTACAACTTGACTTGCGACGGCAGGCCTGCGCTCGCTCGAAATTTCATTTAGGCAGGAGCTTCCATTTTTTTTTCCTTCGCAGCGGCGTGTGCAAATTTATCTCGCATCTTACGCGTGACTCCTCCTGGGCCGGACCGTCGGGAGGTTGGCGAGGGGGTACTAGACACTTTAATTTTTAGGTTTAGCTCGTGGATGCGCGCGCGATACGTCCTTTTGCCAAATTATCCGATCATAAGAGTCGTGTTGCCTGGCGCCGTTTATGCACGATACTCATCGTGTCGTTAAATTATCGGATGCTCCGAGGGGTATTAGTATCCGTACCTCTAGGACGTCGTTTCGGTATCGGTTATTCGCATCTTGCACCAAATACTGATGCGAGTATCTTCTCTACATCTGCGAAAAATACATCGAGACAAATTGTGCTACTGGGTTTTCCGTAAATCGTAATTATATCTCGCACTTTCTCGAAAAACTTAAAGGCTATCGTTGGTTTTATTAAATATATTTATCCTCGAGTATGCTAGTAATTCTATGGATTTGCATTGCATTTTTTTTTCAGTGCATTTTTTTGAGGGAGAATTATTCGAAGTACGATATTGTTTTGCGCTCCAGTTTTTGGTATAAGATATTTTTTGAACGCAGGTAGAATTGTTTTTTGGTATACAAGGGCGTAAAAGTGGTTACAAAGTAACGATGGAAGTCATGGTCCGACCTCAGCTGCCGGAAAAGAAATTGCCTTCACGGTCCGACGATGGTTTCCTCCAAAAACGATTACGCTCTCGTCGAGATCATTAAGAGCATCTCGCGGATCATTCAGAACGCAACAGATTACCCGCGATTAGTCATGCCGGATGAAAAAGTTTATTAAACCCCCTTCTTCCTGGTCTCGTGCTCCTCGCGATGCGGATAAAATCTCAAGGTTTAATCAAGTTACAGGACGATCTTCTTGCTCGACGAAAGATCGACGATTATATATAGATTATCATCATATTAATAAAGAGCAGATAAACATTACAAAGCATCGCGACCATACAAAATCTCCCTCTCCTCTCTATCCACATGAGAACCTGTTTCAAAGGAGAATAATACGATTAAATACGACAAGAATAATTACGATTAAACTGCACAAGGAAACGATACAATATCCACTAGCTAGAGTAGTATTTGAAGCTCTCAAAATAACCGACCTGTCGTCTATCAAAAATTACACAACTCTGAGACGAGGTATTCTCTCAGATTTCACTGTAATATTCGCATAAGCATCTTAATATATCAACACTTTTCCTTCGCCCTCTTTTTCTTTAACACAGGAACTACCAACCACTTTCTGGGTATATTTAGAACACCACATATATCCTTAAAAAAAGGGGAGAGTGCAAGGAAATTTCAAGTAAATCGACATGATGATCTAAATACTGCATGAAAATCATGGAACATCTCAAAAAATTCATCGTTATAAAGTACTACGATTCTTTAAAGAGACGACTGACCAGTCATTTTGACTTTCTCGTTTGGTAGTTCCAGTGTTAAGGATACACTGGTTTCGTAGTTCCAGTCTTAAGCGTACACTCGTTTCGTAGTTCCAGTCTTAAGCATACACTCGTTTCGTAGTTCCAGTCTTAAGCATACACCCGTTTCGTAGTTCCAGTCTTAAGCATACACCCGTTTCGTAGTTCCAGTCTTAAGCATACACTCGTTTCGTAGTTCCAGTCTTAAGCATACACTCGTTTCGTAGTTCCAGTCTTAAGCATACACTCGTTTCGTAGTTCCAGTCTTAAGCATACACCCGTTTCGTAGTTCCAGTCTTAAGCATACACTCGTTTCGTAGTTCCAGTCCTAAGCATACACCCGTTTCGTAGTTCCAGTCTTAAGCATACACTCGTTTCGTAGTTCCAGTCTTAAGCATACACTCCAGTACACCTAAGCACAGCGCAGAAAATGTGTGTTTAGCCTTAGCGCGCCTCGTGCATAGCCGCACACCTCTCGTTGGCGCGATCCTGCTTTCCCGCAAGACTCGTTGCCAGCGCGACTTCGAGGGAGGACACGAAGCGCGGCGAGGGATTCGGCCGGGGACGCCTCGCTCTTCCGGCCTCGCGGTTCGCAGCAATTTTGACACCCCGGCAGGCCGGCAGCAAGCACCGGAGTAACAACGATATAATTTCGCGCGATAAAAGCGCCGCGCTGGCCGCCTCGGCAATTTTCGGTGGTTCCTTTTAACGACCGGCACCGCTGCTTAGCTTCGAGCGGAGCTAAGCGCGCCGCTCCTCCGTCGACGATTGTTTTTACGTCTGTTTTCTGGCACACGGCCGGTAATTGGCGAGTGGCCACGACCGCGTCCTTCCTTCCCCCTCCCCTCCCAGGCCCCTTTTTTCCTCCTCCTTTTTCTCTTTCCTCCGCGATATCCCGACCTGAGTGTCGCTGTTCGCCCGGTTCACTCGCGGCCCGCTTCCCCGGGAGGAGATACCGTGGAACCGTTCCTCGGGAGAAAAAAGGAAGGGCTGGCCCGGTAGGGCGAAGTTAAATGTTTGGGTAACGAAACCGCAAGCAGAGGGCGTGGAGCCGTGGCCTCGTATTAGCTCTTTCGGCCGGGTATACTTTGAGGCTCGGTGTATCGGCGACTCGTCAGGATATCGATACGGTACAAACGTACTTTATTAACGCTTGGACTGCGGCCATGTTTCGCCGCCAACTTACGCGCGCGGCGCGCGTTTTCTGGAGAATCGCGCGGGTGTTTGGTCATTCGGTAAAATCGCGGTAAATCGAAAGCTACTTTTTATCGATGAAACTTTTTTTACTTTACACTTGAATATATACTCTATGATTATCTTAATAAAGAAATATGTCTGGCATTGTATATAATTACATCGTAATTATACAATACTCGTTGTGCACCAAAAATTTACTGAATACGTATTTTTACGTGACCCGCGCTTCAGTGAGAGATTGCGAAAAACGTAGAAGCACGTTGCCCGCAGTCCAAGTGTTAATATATTGAAGGGGATAGGGATTTAGTGATCGTTGAAAGTCTCTTGTAAATTGGCGGGAGGCTGTATTTATCGGTTTATCGAACCTTTACTTGGGTAAGAAGTTATCCTCGTATTTCTAACGAAAAAGCTGCCTTATTTGTAGATCAAAGAGACATTCGTCTTGGATACTCGCTTCGTCCAAAGTTTGAATAAACGAATGGAGGAATAAGAGGCTGAAGGATATCTGTGAACGATTCGAATACACGTTGAGAAAATTAAGGGAATATATCCAGCTTCTTATATTATGCTCAAAGAGCGAATACAGTAACATAAGCTGTGCAAATAGAAGAGAAGAGAGTATAGAAGTCATTCGTTTTGCATTTTAACGTGTACGCAGACAATTACCTATGACACGCAACAGATTCTTATGTTAATGAACGCCTCGGAATGGCAATTTTCGCATTGGGATCGTACGCAGAAGTTCTTACCGATTTGTCGATAAGCCTGGCACGTTTAGAGGAACAATGACGCCGGTGCGTTTTGCCCCTCTCGTTTTTCCTCGAGGATCGTACAAACATCCGCGACGCCGCCGGCGGTTTGCATTAAGGCCGAGAAAAAACGGGCAGGAAAATAATTTCAAATGTTTGTATAACGAAGCTGGGTGCCAACGGGAGTTGTGGCACCGCCCATTATTGGCACCTGCTAGGGTAATAAAGCAATTGCTGGCGATTATCGAAATTCACGGTTCGCAACGCGATGCCTCGAGCTTGGCTTTCCTCGAATTCGAAGCTCTTGGAATTCGAATACCTCTTCCCGTGATCCTGCGTACCTCGCGTTTATGTAACACTCGCGCTGAGCACTGTTTTGTAACGTTATTCTGGAGAAATCCAGAAAGTGTCCGCTCGACTCCCCAACGCGGGCAATTACTCGAAATGGAATTTATACGCGAATGCTATTTCTTTTACACGGTAAAAGCTGTTTCAAGGCTTTTTTTTCGCTTTGCATCGTTACACGGACAGTTCTTACAGTTTACGAAAATTCAGGTAATCGTGTTCGTGTACGAATGTAGGCTGATTTATACGTTTATATAGAATCAGATCTAGAGTTCTACCGTGCGCAATTTCCGTTGGACCAGTTATACACTTCTTGGACATTAGCTTTGCAAAATCAGTAGAGAATAATGACTGACCGGGGATATTAAGAATGCAGATCGGGATGTGTTGGTACATGCATCCGTGCTTAATTGGCTACGCGATTCTCACTATCGAGAGCACAATGCGTTTGCAAAGCGTTCGTAATCGCGATCGAACATCCATATTTGCTCAACGCGTCTTACACCGCGAGTAACCAACGTGCGCGACTGTGCACCTAGATCACGTGACCGGGCGTAATAATTAATATTCGCAATTATCATTCCGCGGATCACGGAATCGTGCTCGCGCGTTTGCATAACGCAAATTGGAACTTCGCACGCGCTTGGCGAACCACGAGGAGGATTCTCCACCGTGTATTCTGTCACCGCCTTTTAATTCCGACTGCCCTGTCAATTAAGCAGCGCGATAATCGCCGACAGTTTGCGGGTTCACGGTCGATTAGCGTGCTGAGCCGAGGTTCGACTAGCTGCACGCTTAAATCCACCAACTTCCAGTAATTTCAGCAGGATCTCTTTCCTTGAGTTCTATTCATGCTAAGTAACGGATTTAATTGGTGGATGAATAGTGAGTAATTTTATTGTTAATTTTATCGTGTTGTAGAATTTGGAATTATCAACGAGAAAGGAGTTGGAAGAATTCTGTTAACCAGGTATGAGCAAAAGCTGGCCCGTGATGGTTTCAAGACCGAACCGATGTGCGGTTTAAAATTTGTAATAATTTAATTTGCTCACGCTGAATCATTAATTTGTTCCGAGACTCCTGAAGAGAAGCGATTTACAAACTACGCAGAAAATTAAGTCATACGCAGAAGCAATTTGCACTGCTCAAGGAAGTACACTCGTCGTGACATAAAAATTAAATTTGGCCCGTCGATGAAAAAAGTTGCCCACCCCTGCTCTTAACTCAGGGATCACTAAACAATGAGAAAAAAAAGCTCTCATCATTAAATTCACTCTAATCATCGAGCAGCTAACGCTGCTCTAACCTTAACATTAGACCCGTCCTTTTCAAGCCATAGAAACTCAGGAATTCATTAATAATTTTTGAATAATTTCCCCCACCTCAACACGCCGCAAGCGACGCAAAGACCAATCTCCAACCTCACTGACCTCACTTATACCATTAATCTCAAAACCTTTGAAGCCCAAGCTCGCCAGCGTTGATCAGCACGATTAAACAATTACCTTCGGCTCAAGGCTCGCGCAGATGGTGAGAGCTTCGAAAAAAGGTGCAGACCAGTCCGAGAAAGTTCGTCGATGCGGCATGGACGTCGATGGGGCATAAGAGGAGAAGGCACGATGGAGGCAGGAGCTACGTGGGAATGGTCGTCCCCTCGCGCTTACTCCCTCGACGTCGATCAACCGTCGGATTACGCATGTCCTGGCAGCTGCGCATCCTTCCTGGGCGTTCCGGGGAGCCGCCAATCGGCGAAACCCTCTAATATAATCCATCCGGTTTCCCAGCCAATGGGGATGGCCAGGCGTATCAGCGCGGGTGTCATCGGCCACTCCTGAGCGCCGATAGTATCATCCTCGCTTAGGCGAGCTATGCAGCGGATAGGGCAGAGGAGAAAGGCGAAGGGGTGGAGAGAGTGAGAGAGAGAGTGAGGAGGAGAGGGAGCGTACGCGTCTGTGCAAAAGAGTGAGGATGACGGAGGGAGAGGGAGGGAGTGATAGAGCGTGTTCGAAAGAGGGAGAGAGAGAGAGAGAGAGAGAGAGGGAGAGAGGACAAAACGGGGGCTGGTCATCGATCCTACGAGTCTGGGAATTGACGCTGTCTCGAGGTTCGACGGGGCAGCAAAGCCGGCCGCCTGACGGGCCAAAGCAAGTGGAAAAGCACGGGCTTCAAGTAACAGTTTAATCCTTCCAGCCGTGTCCACTGATTCGAATGTAATGCCCTTTCGCCAGATTTGGCGGAGTTAGTCGGAATATTTGATCTCCTGACCGGCTATTGGCGAGTAGGCGGCAGGTAATTGGGTTTTCACGCCCTCGATCAGAAGGGTTATTTTAAATGGCCCACTTGCTGGGATGTTTGGAGAGACGCCGTGCCTGATGCTCGATTCTTTTTTCACACTAGAAGTACCGAGCCACTCAAAATGACTGGTCAGTAATTTGTATAAAAAGTCACAGCGCTTTATGAGAATGTATCTTCTGAGATTTTCCATGATTTTCACGTAGCATTTAGAACATTATATAGATTTATTCAAATTTCTCTTTTCTTTTTTTTTTAAGACACATGTAGTGTTCTAAATATCGCACGAAAGTGGTTGGCAGTACTACTGTCAATATCGCCTATAACTTAAAGATTTTCATGCTCACCAAGTAAGCGCGTATCTTAAGCGCGAATAACACTGGTCGATATTCAATATTGAAATAAGCAATGTATCCACGATATACTACCTTAGGTACTAACATCACTTCCATAAATTTACGATACAATGTATATACGTGGCCCGTCCGCTGATTCCGCGCACACCTCGAAGAATGTATTCCGCACGATCGTAAGAGGCCGGCCCTAATAAAAAGCGAGAGAACAAAATCCGCCGCGAGCGGCCATGTCGGGGAGTACGTGCCACGTGCTTTAATGAGAAATTCTAATACCCAAAAAGGGAAGAAAGCCGGCCGGAGGAGGGACGGTTTAGCTAATAAACCGACGTTGGGCTTTATCGAGAATTACGCCGAGGTATCGAAGGACGGTGGCCCGGGCCAGTAATTAAAGTTACAACCGCCCTGCGAGTGACTTATCTATTCTAATCGGCCGGTCCTAACTGCTCCATGAAAATCATGAGCGCACCTTGCGCCGCTCTCCCGCCTTTTTTTCTCCCGCGTCCGGCCCGCACGGCGATTCCGCCATAAATTACATCTCCGTCAGCGAGATTAATATTTGATCGCGGCGCCGCCGTGAAATCAGGCAGGCCGGTAGGCATAGAAGAAAGAAGGACGGTTTCTAAGCCCGCAGAAAGTAGAGGAGGCGATCTTAATGCCTCGGATGGCCGAGGCTCGGAGGCAGCTGCCGCGTGTGCTCGGGCAAAATTGCTCATCGATGAAATTGTAGCGAGGAAATGGGATGCTTTTTCGCGGTACCACACCCCCTACCTCCCCTTCCCCCTCCTCCTCCTCATCCTCATCCTCCTCCTCATGCTTCTCGAGCGGTGGGACTTTTTTTGCCACCCTTTCGTTTCGGCTTTCTTACTCCCACCCTAGACAGAAGGGGGTTTATAATAACGAGGGACTTTATTTTCTCCTCGCCTGATCCCTGTCTTTCCTTTTCTCTTTGCTTATCTCTCTCTCTCTCTCTCTCTCTCTCTCCATCGTTTCACTCTTTCCTCCTTCCCTTTCCCCACCCCCCGCTTTGTTTTCTGTGCATCTCTTTCGAGCCGCCACCTTTTCACGCCTCCCTCATTGGTGGACACAGCGAACCATGTGCAAATTGGCCTATTTTGCTGCACGCCTCTTTTTACGAAATGCGCGCCCAAACTGCGCCTCTCTTTCAGACCGTGCTGAAATTAGGCTGCGAAATCGCTAGCCGGAATGCTAGCGGTGATTCCTCTGGTTTCTATGCTGTGCAAACAAATCAGGTGGTTCGTTATGCGCTATGTTAAGCGGTTAAGAGAAATATGCTGCGTCTCTGGGTATTTTGATGATGGAACGGACGAGTGTAGGGCGTGGAAACGTGTCTGAGGAACTTTCTCGATATTATCGTTTCCGCTTTTGAGTCTTAACGTCGTGCAGACACGCGTGTATTATTCCATAGTGGTTGAAATATTAATATATAGTGTTCGTGATTTTTTTAATAACGCAATGCCTTGTCCCCTTATTTTGTCGAGAAAAATATTTACTCCTATACGAGCCATGATTGAATAGTCATTATTGTAGTATTTCTCTGTGCAAACTCGATATATACCAAAGTTCACTATTCGCACAAATGATCTATCGGTTATGCTATTCGTACGGAAATAAAAGAAGTGCGGATATCGATCCGATTTTCGTGCTCGACCTCGACGAAGTTGAACGTGCGAGAGGCCGATTCTCCACGCCTCGGGGCTCGTGTCGGAAATCGTACAAACCGCAGGGTACCAATCCTCGCATTCCTATCCATTATTGCCTAATTATGGCGGCCATATTTCCAGGGAAAAATACCGGACACAAAAGTCGTTCACGAACTCGGAGACGAATTGGAGCCTCGTCGAGGGGATGATCAGGGGTTAAAATCGCTCACCTGTCCGTTCTGAAGTACGATGCCGGCTTCCAGCGCGAGCGGTCAGGTACGTTTCCGTAACCTTCCTCCTGCCGCCACGCGGAGGCCATAAATTAATCTAGCCCAACGATCTGATGATGATCCTCTCCTCGTTAGGGGTTGTACCCTCGCAACTATTACTTCGTACCCCTGGCACAGGCTGAACGGATCTGATAAATGGACACACTGCGCGCAATTTTGTTCCCCGCTTTCTTCCTTTTTTACCCTTTCGAGCTGAAATGATTATTTTCTCGTAAGGAAATTTAATTTTGAAGAGGAACAATTAATAAGTAATACTCGATTGGTAGAAGCAGATTATACGGATAATGCCAAATGGCATATTATTGGGTTTGGAGGAGGTTAAATTCATTTTTGGCCCCGACTGCTAAGGTTATTTATACCAAATGATAATATGGATAATACCAAATGGCATATTATTGGGTTTGGAAGAGGTGAAATTCATTTTTGGAAGCGACCACTAAAGGTCATTTACTCCTGAGATCTATTGTATTCTAATTACTAGAGGTACAAGTATATCCATATCACATGGAAAAACCAGAGGTGGCGAGATTCGAACCCGGCTCTTCCGCGTGGAAGTCCGAGCCTCTATCCACTACACCACCGTAGCTCTAAACGATGACCTCTCGCTCATGCGTTTTTCTTCCTGCAAAACAGGTAGCACGCGAAGCAGCGTATATTCATAGAAAAGATTCTCCTTCGAGCGCCACTCTTGAGTCGTCCTATACGATATCGAAATGTGTACGCCGTATATTCTAAGCTTCGACATTCGCAAACTCAAGGCACCTTCCATTAATTCCCCTTATATACAAACTTCAAGTCGCTTCAAAGAACAATCGTAACGATATAGATAAAAACCACTTCTCTTCAACAGCACTAAGTCCGATAAAACTTCTGTACTCGCAAAACCCAGCGTGAATCATCCTCGCATTGACAGATCGAGCCGAAAAAAAGTCCTCGATCCTCGTGGAGCTAGCGGAGCAGAGTCGTTTCGATCTGCAGCGCGACATTTGGGCGAACCGCATTGCGGTCGCAACACTGGTTAGTCGGTGATGATCCGTGAAGGAGGCCAACCTGCTTCGCGTTAGGAGCGAGGAAGAGAGGGGAGAGGGAGGGTGGCCAGGGAAGTAGCCGTTGTACCGGTACCAGAGCTCGACAATCACCCCACGGGGGGTCGTTATAGGCACCAGGGGTACCGCTGTTACCCTCGTGTTTATTTGTCACCGAACACCCAATCCATTAAACGACACAGCGGTCCCGCGGCTAGGCGGATACGGATGAAGGTGCTGTCAAATCCGTGGATGCTCATTCGTGAAAAGTCTGGAAGATGTATATATTGGGTTGTTCGGAAAGTCATTTCGTTTTGTTTTTCGTTTTTCACCAACCAAAAATTACTGTGTAGAATTAATAGAACTTTTTCACACACAAGCCTTGCAATATCAGCTCTCAAGACATAT
>JBCFXI010001893.1:0-36487 GCA_038496175.1 Ampulex compressa
ATCTATATTTATATCTATATATATATATAATATTTATATACGATATTATATAATATACATAATATTGTATCGGATGGATATAACACGCACACGCACACGCACGCACGCACGCGCAAATCATTTTATATACTCCTATAAAAAATTCTCGTAATTTTATATACTCCTATAAAATGCCAAGAATCGTTTACGCATTCCCCAAGATTCTCCATCATTTCCTTCTCGCTCTCCAAACGATCGCGTTTATCCATCAACATTTCCCCTTCCTTCTGCATCTCTCTCAAAGATACGGTCCATTTAAATATGCCCCAGCAGCCCTCGCTAGCCTCACCCTCTTCCTTCTAAGTACCATTCTCAAAGCAGTGTGCGGCCAGTAGCGGGCTCTTCTCCAAAGTGCCCATTTTAAATCCCGTTCATTTGATCCGTATCCTTACACGAGCGATTCTCGAAGCCTATCCGTGGATCGAGAGAGGAGGGCGGAAGTGAGATACAGAGATAGCGATACGGATGGAGATCGAGAGATCGAGATAGAGGTACGGACAGAGTCAGAGATAGGTTCAGGGGTAGAGCTCAGGGATAGGGATAGGGATAGGGAGGCGGATAGGGAGGAGTAAGATGAGACTGCGGGGAGAGGGAGCAAAGTAATGATCTGGCGGCTGTCCCCCTTCCGCTGCTCCACGCGTTATCCATCCGTAATCTATTCCAGTAGACAAGGGCGGAAGACGGCACGATCTTCTTTCCGCGTTCTTATACCACGGGCTCCTCGCAATTTTCGCGTCATCCTTGGCCGCGGCCCCGCGTCGCGGCAGGGGGAAAAACATTTTCCGGGGAAATTGGAACGGAGATGGCTCGGGATTGGCGGGAGGGGGGAAGAGGCGCGTGGTGAAAAGCCACGGCGCACGAGCAAAGAAGCTGGCCGACTCTGGCGCTCTTTGACACCGGCCAACGGTATGTGGCTCCGTGCCCTGCGATCGTGTGTTTAACCCAGTGGTTCTTAATCCCTTATAACCCAGATTTCCTATAGGTTGAACGCGTTTCTTGGCGAAGCGAATACGGAGAATCATCTCGCGGAATATGGGCCTTTAAGTGATGTTCATGGTTATTTTTAATTGATTAAAGAAATAGGGGGAGTAGAGGTATAGCGAAAAAATGTTCTGATAAGGTAGTGAAAATGGATATCGTTAAAGATGAGGTAGGAATAGTATATTCTCTGGCAAGGACTTAATCCTGGTTTTTCTTTGATTATGTATTAAAAAGGAATATTAACGATGGCTGTAACGATTAGTTTTTTGTTTTACCGCTGTCGATGTATATATAATATGATTAAGCATATTTTTATCGATGGTTGTTTGACCTTGGCGATGGTGCTTCGCGAGTTTTTTATACGAGCAAAGATGACTTCGAGGAGATTAAGAACCACTGACTTAACCCTTTTGACAGGGTGGGTCTTCGCCTTAGAGTACTACCTCCGCACAGAGGAACGAGCCGTGGGGACACTTCAGTTCTTAGTTGGATTCGCGGTAGTCTTCTTCGCGTGACTCGTCATCTTCGTAAACGTACATACTGATGTCTCTAAAGACTCGTGTTTGTTCTTTAAAAGCCAAAAGTCATTCTCGAAGATGTGGATTTATCCTCTAAGATACATCTTTTCATTGAAACTCATATTTGTTCTTCGTTTCCTTTAATATCCACGTCTAATATTTGGGGATACGAAAGTGTTTAAGGAAGTGCGGTTCGTCAATTTCCAGTGTATACTGGATCAATCGTGGCGATAACGTCATCGACTGCGCATAGAGCCAGCGGACTATATTACACGGTGAATAAGAATCTCAGTCAAGGTGCTTGAATTTTTCAAGCCGCGTACGAAAGTTTGTCTTAAACACCTGCGTTCGACGTGCATCAGCAACCGCGAAATAGTTCCTAACGCAAACTACGTGGTAAGATAACGTAATCCTTTGTACGTTGCCATATCTTTTTATCGCCCCCTTTCTCGTACTAAATCCATAATTCGCGGATCGATGTATCCGAGAATAGTCCAAATTCGAAATAAGTACGAACACCGAAATTTCATTATTCTAACCAAACTATCAGATTCAATCATAAAATTCGCAATATTCGTTCTATAATTCCACGTTGCAATTCAATTTGAACTGCGCGAGCTAAAAGCGACCATCGTTTTAAACGTTACTTTTTATCTTTCAAATCGTGGAGAAAAATGTGATGATCGAAAATAACCGCGGAGTGACGATTTTTTCTTGCATAACCAATAAATCGTATTAGACTTCGTTATTATATATATATGCAGTTGCAAAGTCCAAGACTCCTCGAGCGTATTGTTTACGCAAGATTTTCCACTGTCGCGTCTGCAAAGCATTATAAAGTGCCTCCTCCCTTGGTCCATCGAGACCGTTACATTTCAGTGGAAACTTGCTCGGCATCCGCGTTCTCCTTTGCCCCCGGCTCGTTAATTACTCGGAGGGGGAAAGAAACTGCACATAATCCGGCCGTTGTGTTTTCGTGCCTCCTCATAATTTCTTCCCGGAATTCATTTGCGTATGCGAAATATTTTTAGCCGGCTTACAGCGTATTTTCCTTCAGCAGAGGCAGAAAGAGAGAGTGTGTGTGTGTGTGTGAGACAGAGAGAGAGAGAGAGAGGGGGGGGGGGAGAGACGGGTAGAGAGAATTGCATCTATCGGACATCGCGCTATTTTCATCAGAAGCCCTCTTATCGTAGATCTCCATCCTTACCTTCTTGTTTTTTAAGCTTCGTTACCGCGATACACCATTTCGCACTCTTGCCGGCTTAAAGTGGATTTGCTGATTAAAAAAAAAAAGGAAAAAGGAGGACGAGAGACGCGAGTGCGGTGCGGAGCCAGGAATAATTTTTCGTTGATTTATCCTCGAACTTGTAAGATCAAATATCGCGGGCATCGTATTTACGTTTTATTATTCCTCCGGTGTTTGCACAACGCGAGATACGTTGTACCAGCGATGAAAACCTCCGGCTTTCGCGTGCCAGGATTTAAAAGTTACGAAAATACACCCACGCAGATACCGGCCGGCTTTGATCCGCACTTCTGGCGATATTGATGCTCGTGCCGCAATTTATTTTCACTCTGTTGATTCGAAACGTAATATTTGCTGTCTGCAGGAGTTTGAAATTATGTATTATTGGCCGAAATCCTGGTCCTTATTGCTCGATACGCGCGCCTACATTTCCCTCGTTTCGTTCACCACCGGAAAACTTTGAGTCCCTTTACTCGCGCGAAATCCCTTTAACGTTTGTTTCCAGCGGTGATAGCATCCGAATGGCTACTGCAACCGGCATCGTTATTTTCAGACAGAACCAGCCGCAGTTATCACGGTATTTACAAATGCAACCTGGAAGTCGTTTATATATATATATTTATATATATATATATTTTTTTTTTTGCTTTCGTTAATGAATTTCGTGTTGCGCGACGCTTTGGGCCGCGCCAGCTTTTGTGACCGCCTCAATTATTGCTCCACGGCACCCCGTCTGCAGTTTCCGCAGTTCCTACGGCACCGTCGCAGTAGTCTCGGCCTTTCCAGGCATGAAAATGAACACGCGGCACAACATTTTTCTAGCAGGCTGGCCCAAGACGTCCTGCGGCAAACGTGCCGCTTAATTACGTAAGATATCACGGGCGCGAGAGGTACTGGAATGGTCTTTGACCGATGTCCCAAACAATTCACTGATTTTGGAAGCAATACCTTCGTTAAACCACTGAATATTCGCCAAATAATTTCTCAATCGTTTCCACGATGATATTTTAGACCATTGTGGGAATGCGAAAATAATTCGACCTGAGAAAGGATAAATATTTTAAATAGTACAAATGCTTGCTATCAAAAAAAGAGTATCTGCGTTATAAATTTTAGGTTTGTGTTTTGGTTATTGGTTTTAGGCAACGCATGGTTCGAAGAATGCACGTGGTCAATCGATGCGTGATTGTGTACGGATGAGAGATGGTGCGAGCAGAGACATTAAGGAAGAAGGTGCAGTTAGTTACAGAGACTCGCGGAGAGCGGAGTAGAGAGTTACAGAACAGAGTACAGTGCTAGAGTCAGAGTGCAGAGAGCAGAGTTACGGAGCACAGTACAGAGAAAAGAGTCAGAGTCAGGGTCAAAGAGCAGAGTAAATAATCATAATCGGTAACAAAGTAAAGAGCTATAGTATAGAATAAGACCGTATCATAGTAATATCAAAATATACTCATTTATAGGCGCAAGTCGTCCGCGAAAAAATACCACCGACCAGCCCCATAAATCCTCGCTCTATTTTGCAACACGCATTAAATCTGAACTATTTTAGGAACCATCGTGCGCACATATCCCGGCCGCTTCATATCCTCATGCATAGCGGCACTATCGATTTCATAGGTTGACCTAAAGCGCATCAAAGAGTACCGGCGTTTGGGAGTATCGCCAGTAAAATCGTATCTCGATGAACTTGCGTATTCGTTCTACGCGGGACTTTACTGCCGGCAGTTGGCTCGGAGCGACGTTATTACAGGATCACCCTGAGCAATCTCCCCCGAACAATTTGCACTCGATACCATATTCACGGGCCTCCAGGTTTTTGCGGGACTTTGTCATTTCGGCCGATCGCGGCGCTAATTCGAAAAATTTGCATAGCCATTATCCGCAAAATGAGCATAGCCAGGGCGGCGGGATCGTAACTCATCCTCGATGCGAAATTCCCTTTACCCCACGGCGCGTCGTCATCCTTGGGGCCCGTAACCAATTAATAAACCCGCAATTAATGTCTAATTGGGTGTACGGTTCGGGCGACCGATTGAAAATTAATGGGCTCAATCGTTGTCACGCAAATTAATTGCGGTGCAGCGTTTACAGGAGTGTCGCACCCGCGTCACGATTTTACAACGCCTCCGGAGGAAATTAACGTCCTGGAAAATCCCGCTTCACACTCTCCTGATCCCGTATCGTACTCCTTCTCGATGGTGTTTCTAGAAAAAATTATGCATCCAGGTAGAATCGTGTATTGCCTTTGTGCATATCGTTAACCCTTTGCGCTCCACAGGGTTTTATTTTGTTTCGCGAACAGGAACCCAGATTCGAATTTTTGCTGGAGTTCCATTGCGAAGTATAGATCCTACCATCGATGGAATGTTTGGAAGAGGTTCGGAAGGGACTCACAAGAGAGCCGCAGATTTTTTTTATTTGGGTGTATGAAACTTGTGAACTATCGGTTGAGAAATATACGCTGTCGAGCGACACTCGACATAGGAGCGCAAGGGCTCAAGGTTGATTATTCTATGCGTATTGGCTGTATATGCACATGTGCACGATGTCGAGGGTGTCGAATTGCTAACTGCGTCATCTTCCAAATCCTTGCAAAGGTATTTCCGTACATCTGCCAGCGCACACCTCAATTCTCCTCATCCCCCTTTCTTATCAGCGCTCTTTCACCATTTGTCAAGTCCGCGCGAGTAACGATCATGCGCCCAACGAGGTCGGTTAACAAGAGCAATCCAATCTCGCTTATTTTGAGGAGGTAAGTAAGCAAAGAAGCGTTCCTCGTTGCTCCATTATATCTCGCAATTGTATTACACAATTACATCGCTACACCGTCAAGTTTAATTTCCCGACGGAGGGAAGTATGCGGGTTGAAAAATTCCGCCGCTTCTTATACAGAACCGTATACAGAACCTTATACAGCGTTATTCCGCAGTTTTTAATGGAAGCTTTAAACGACATTTGTATCCTGCACTCCGGCTAATAAGTATCCCTTTGAGGCGTTACAGCAAGAATTAACCCGGGACGAACCGGCTCGTCCATCAGCCCTGAAAGCTCATCCTCCAGGTGTTTTCCAGGGATACATTATTCGGCCATTTTCCTCCTCCTCCTCCTCCTCCTCCTCCTCCTTTGTTATTGCCATTAAGAATGGAGCGCGAACACTTTTGAAATTAGCGCGAACCTCCGCGAAAGAACAACGCGCGTTAATTGCTCAGCTGGCTCGTTAACGGATATTCGTTTATATTCCCGGAGGGACACACGCTCGCGCCAAAATTCCAAAATACTGGCCAGTCCTCCCGGAATAATGGCCGCGCTTCCGGCGTAGCTGCGGCGGTGGGAATTTTTAAATTCGTTATTTACGAGTACGCGCTTAACGGCGCACTTTATCGCGGAACTTAACGCGCCGAATCCGATTCTTTATGGGCCGCGAACCTTTCGACCCGCGGTTTATGACTTGACGATTTTAACGGCTGTTCCTGCGTGTTCGCGGCGCGGCGTAAATCGAGAAAGTCGTCGCGGTTTATCGGCCTCCGCGCGATCCGCCCTGGTATTCGCATGCGATCGTCCGCAGACGGAAGCGTGGATAGGTCTGGGATAAGTCATTCCACTCGTTGCGGATCGTGTCGATGGATCGAGATTGATTTTTTGCGCCACTCTTGCGCATTTGAGTGTCGATCTTGTTAGGAATTCTAATCCGGGGTGCATCTAAAGAACAGCGTAGATAGTAATGATAAGTGATAATAGATAATAATAAGAAAAGAGTATAAAGGAAGCAGCGAGAATGGAAGCACGATGAAAAGTATACGTATTCACAATAATGATGTATATTATAGGAGAAACTTGATGGGAAAAAATGTGTTTTTTTAGACGTCGCGTATAGGTAAGATTTGGAAGACAGGAATTGCAATGTGGTAAAGCTGGTAAAAGCGAGCACCGAGTTAAAGCGATAGCTTATTCGTGACGCCGCGTTAAGGATGAAATTTAAGCGATTTAATGGCTTTCGGCGCGCTTTATGACTAAGTGACTTCATGGGCAGAATAACGATCGTCGTCGAAAGCGCGTAAAGCGTGTTAAATAAACGGCCGGAGTCAAAATTTTGCGGGTGGAAATTTACGCGTTCGATGACACTGCCGGATGGTGAATAATTCATCGCCTTCCATACCTCCCTCTCTCTCTCTTTCTCCCTCTCTCTCTCTCTCTCGATGACGCGAGTAATCTCGGATAAATCGTGAATTTATATTTTCTACGCGAAACTAAACAAATGGTATTCCAATGAAAATGCGGAATCGCATGAACAGTAGATCGGCATAATGTCCCCGTTCTAAATCCTAGCGATCGCCTATGTCGTGGCTGTTTGCCTATGCGAACAAATCTCGCGTTTCCGATCGTGTTTGCGTTACCTTCGACGATATCAACATCCTGTGTACTTTGCATTAACTGCACTACGCTCGATGCGTCGGCCGTAAATCATTTTTACCGATAGTAGCGCCGATTGATTTACATCCGTCTCGTTCGCTCACAAGGGAAGCGTCAGCTGCGGCTCGCGTCGCTCTCGATTAAATTAGGCTGGCTCTACGTCTGGAACGAGTGCAATCGCGATACCAATCGTGGATGATCGGTCGTTAATAATGTAACTACCGTTCACGTCCGACATGTGTACAGAACACTACGTACATCTTAAGAAAAATAAAAAAGAAAGGACAAGAGGAAATATGAATAAACCGATATATTAACAGTACAACTGATACTTCCGCTGTTAGCCAACGATGAATAATACATTGAATCATAGATGTATAACCTTTACGATAAAGCCTCGAATTCAGGAAAAGAAAAATCCATGTACACTTAATAACGATCTAAACACTACACGAAAATCATGGAAATTCTCGAAAAAAAGACGCATTCTCGCAGAGCGCTGAGATCTTTTCCTTTTAGAAATAACCGACCAGTCATTTTGACCAGTTTCGTACTTTTAGCAGAGCTCCAAAAGACATTCCACAGCGAGGCAGCGAGTTCCATCGTTGAATAAACTCCGCGTCGGGGATAAGTGCGTTAACGAAGGTGCGAAGTCCAGTGGCGAAGGGGCCGGCCTTCTTCCTCGCATTAATCGCATGCGGGGCCGTTAACCATCCGCGTATTTGAATACTCGAGGAGGAGAGGCCGGGATTTGCGCTCCCACTCGAGCGGCCATGTAATTTCGGCGCGGCTTGCTTACCGTGCAATTTATAAGTCGGAAGTTTTCAGCCGTCGGAGCCGTTTCCGGGATATTATATTCTCCGGGGGTGGAGCGGATGATTTTCGTGAGCCGGCCGGCACGTTCCCCGGCAAACTACGAAGCTCGCGCTTCTTCGAAGCCCCACCCAAGGACCGAAGTTTGGCCGCTATCCCGGCTCTGTAATCAGGTTTCCACCGACTGTGCGGTGACTGATACAGAACGACTCGAACTTCGTTGCGGGCGGCGCGCTAATTGAAAGAAGTTGGACGGAATAATCGCGCTAAGAGTAATTGCGCATGTAAGTAGATCCGGACAATGACTTGGGCTCTCGGCTTTGCCAAACCTTGGGGAACGATGCTGGAGGAGAGGGCGAGAGCAAGCCGTACGAAAGGTCGAGATTTGATAACCGGAACGGGTTGGATAACTGGATATTAGGAGCAAGCTTTGTATCGAGGGAAACGAGTTAATTCGAAACAGAATCATTGATCGATGTCGGTGATCGAATAATGTTCGGCTACAAGAGCGAGGAATTATTTTTATTAATAAAAGCGACGATTCGACTCTCGTCTAAAATCCCCTTTTCTCATTAACGAAGGTCATTTTTTACTCTTTAATCGAGTAGACTTTGGTCACTCACTTTGAAGATGAGAAGAATCATACAATAATAGTTTCAAAAAACGCTGATAATTAGCTCAGTGAAGTATCCGTGTTAGGATTCTTTTCTTCTGAGCGTGTCGAGAGATCGTTTAGCTCCGATTGCCCTTTGCGGGAATAAAACACGGGATTCCAGGACATTTTGCGGAACAAGCCTTTTGTAAATAGAACGGTAATCTCCTTAGCGAAACACTCCCGCGAGAATTTTTCGAGACAGCCACGCGGAGCGTGCTAAAAAATCGTTTAGCCTCGATCGCCCATCGTGCGCAAAACGAGAGCGTCCACTTTGCATCTTGCGGAGCGAGTCTTTCTCCCCGAAAACGCTCGATCCGACAAAGTGTCGAGTGCATCGACTCTGCACCAGATCGTTCCAAAAACACTTCTCCAGGTCCGAGCCTTTTCCCCATAAATAGCCGACAATTCACTTGGCGGAAGATCGCGAGTATTTTTCGAGATGCGAGACGAGAATCCTCGAAACTCAGCGGCCGAAGGTACGAAAATATTTCTCGAGCGCTTCGTCGTTCGGCCCTCATTTGCCGGTTAACGAACCCTCCGAAAGCTATAAATTTAACTTGAAAAACTCCACGTAGGTTGGAAGGCCGGGCCGCTCCATTTTCTCGGAAAAGCCAATTTCGTAGCATCGATCGGCGGATATCTCGAACCGGCGATCGGCCGTGACGAAATCACGGGCATTCGTCAGCTCTGGCGCAACACACCGTGACGTGCCTCCGGGAGAAATAGGATTTTTTTGATTTATCGCTCGATTTCCTTTGCGCACGCACCTCCTCTACTCCTTCCTTCGATTGGATCTCCCGGGGTTTATTAACCTTCCTGGTCTGAGGGATCTCAGCCTGGTACGCAAACGCGATGTTTCCAGAATGATGATCGTAGGTAGAGATTACGGCGAATCCACGAGAAACACGTTTATTAATACGTTTTACGATTTCTAGAGCTATCGTATATTTTACAAGCGATTATACACGCGAGTGTATCGCGCTTCTAAGCACATGGTTTTTTTTTTTTCTGTAACGTTGTTTATCTGGATGTATTTTATAGTGGAAGAGAAGTCTGGTGTAATGCGCCTTATTCTACTTTGACGTAAAATCGGACAGTGGTATTGAATTTGTCACGCTGGCTTCCCCTTGCAAGATGTATCTATCATTCGAGAAATCGTGTGGGATCGAGGCAAAATTGTAGAACGTGTTCTACTCTGTTTAGAAATCGTGTTTAGAAATCGATAGAGAATATTTGCGCAAAAGGTAAAGCTTATATTTCAGGGATAATATTTTGGAGGCAATGATAATTTGAGTAATCGTGGTATTTATGTTAAGTGCTCGTGTTATAAGATGGGAAGAATGGAAGGTGGTCGAATTAGCGTTGGTAATCGGGGGAAAGGCCGTACCAGCGGCATCGAGTTCTAAGATTAACGCGGCACTCCTTTTTTGGCTCTGGAACGTCGCCTAATTACACTTCATTATTTTAAGATGCCACCTGGACAGGCTTAAGTGTCCTTGCTGAATCCATTTTCCAGCCTTTTCCTCGTTTTTTTTTCACGACCAGAAGAACCTTTTTACGACGGCGTTTTTAGAAGCACTTTCCTCGTGATCCCTATATCCGTAAATAATCTCTTTCTCGATGTCAGATATTAATGTTAATTCTTCTTTAAAAATCATGAATCATCTTATCGGACTATATACCGTACTATCCAACGTATCAACGTAAATAAGCTGGCACTATGTTGGATATATTGTTTGTTTATAATATTTTTACCGATAATGTACTACTGTATTTTATAGTAATTTTACTGACAATAGTAAAACAAGCCTATACCTTGTTCATCGAGAATGTTTTCCTTAAAACGCACGATTTTGCTTTTATCATTTTTCCTCTTTCCATAAACATCAAGCAGTACCCTTTCTAAACATCACAACTATTGACCAACAACTCATCTATCGACACAATCTTTAAGATCGACGCACGAGGACCGCGGAAAATAGTTTCGAACTACGCGAAAAAATGTCGGACGATGTCGAAGGCGTCGATTTGTCGGCGCATAATGCCGGCATTATCTCTCCTCCGGCCACGGTCAAACCCTAATTACCAATCGGCGGCTGGCGGGTTCTAATCACGTGGAATTATGCGCGTGCATGGTTTGTCGGTCATCCGGTTTTCGAATTGAGATCAGTCCGGGATAGGAGGCAATTTCGATTCCGCACGATCGCCGGGGATAGCACGGGAATTCGGAGCCCTCCGTGGCACGTGGCTAAGTGAAATTTGACGATCTCCCGTCTTATCGCGCCAAAGCCCCGCGATTAACTGACCTCGAAGCCAATGCTAATATTTGCGCGGATCGTAGCCAGTTTCGCGAGACAAAAGATCACGAAGGAGGAAGCTAGGAAGTGCTTGTTCTAGTAACCGTTATTTTCCATCGAAATATTATTTTATGCCGCTCCACTTTGGGCGACACTACTTAATTAATTTCTATTCCACACTCATCGACGTATTATTGAGATTAGCGCAACTCTGAGGAATAATGATTTGCGTACATCGGCGCACACAATGCTTCCCCCGCTTGCGAGCAAAAAACCATAACCGTGAGTCGCTCTCGAGATTGCGTAACACGGCGACTGCGCCATTGCTTGTTTTTCCTCTCTTTTTCCCCCGCACTTCACACTGCCGCGCTTCCCGTCGTGTAGCAACAAAAATAGGGGTTTGATTTCACGCCGACCTGCGCCCACCTCGCCGCTGATATTACATTACAATAATTTATCGGGGACTGATTAGCGAGGGGGCAGCGACATTTGTCATTTATTATGTCCCATAATGTGACGAGAATTAACAGCCGGGGATTATTTATCGAGAGCACCCCGTCGAGTGCGCTTTACGAGGCAGGCCGGTTTTAAATCTCAGCGCCCGCCCCGGCTATTAATTTGCCCAATTTCCCTTTGTATTTATTAATCGTCCGGTTTTACTTTCGCGCCGCTAATCGTCAGCTTGACGTTGGAATTTCGCGATTCGACAGGAAGTTCGTAGCTCGTGCGGTGGATCGTTGCCCTCCGGTAGGAATTTCCGATTGGCTCGAGTTGCATCGGCAGTTCCGAACTTTCCTGGCGGAAAGACTCCTGCGACGATGCCATCGGGATGACGAAAATCAGCGATGACGTTATAAATTGCACGCTCCCGGAGAATGGCGGAGTTTGTGAGGACGGTGTCAGGCCAGAAATTTCGGGCAGAAGGTGATCGACGGTTAGGAGTTACCGCGCATATCGCGGACGCTGTAATACGGCTAAATTTCCTGCCAATAATTGCCAACCCACGGCTCGTTGACTTTACACGTTCCAGGCGGCGCCCCGTGAGCCTGACGCGGTATTATCTTTGAAAATATACGTCACGGTAAATTGACCCAACAATCGAGAGCCCGATCGCGCGTAAACGCACGCCTAAACTCGGCCCGCAGAAACAGAAATTGCGGTTTAATGTTTATTCGCGTACAACGCGGGCCAACGCGGAGTGTTGCTTATTTTTTCGCTCGTTTTAACGTCCGCGACGCGGGAAATTCAATCGATCGTTAAGCATTTTGGCTTGCTCGAGTGGGGCACGTTGAGACAACACGGCGTTGTTTTTTTTTTTTTTTTTTTATACGAGAATTTACCCCGACGATCGAAGATACATTTTCGTTTCATTGCTTTGCGAGTTTTTATAACAAAGGCGGATGTAAAACCTTCGTCGATGTTTCCGAGTGGGATACGGAGAAGAGTTGGCTCGCGATAAAATCTGGTTCGAGGAAAGAAGTTGCGAAGGTCTCGACATACTTTCTATTGCACGGATACCTCGGTATGTCCGTGGAATCCGTGCTTATTAGAAAATTCAAACCTTGACTCTTTGAGCGTAATCGCTTCGAGAAGCAGCGAAGAATGATTAAGATACTTTAAAACTTAGTATATATTTTATTATACGATAATTACGCGCGCGATAATAATGAGATCAAATGATTAAACTCAAGCTATTCGTACACTTCTGATGAGAAGCTTCGAGTATAAATTTACAAGGATTAAAGTCCAAGTTTATTTACAATATTTCGCAGTTTTCCTCCGCTTTGTTACCTTGCAGCTAAGTTGTTTAAGCTCCCGCAATCATTTTGAGATCTTCGTGATTTCGAATCGTCCCGCGATATTTTACCGAGCTAATTACGTCGGTGTTCCGGTAACCCGAGACAGATAAGGGAGTAATCAAAACTTAGCAGGAACGTGTAAAAGCCCGCATAACAGAAACGACGTAAGGTGGTTTAATTTCCCGTCAATAATTACGAACTAGCGCCTCGGCGAGCTATGTGCAGCGCTATATATATTGACTTCGAATACCGTCTAAGTGTAACATTATATATTTGACTTGAGATACCTTCAGACACCGACCGATGCATCTTTCCCTAGGCGCGGTGCGTTCAACTCGAAGGCAGCGGTTCGAACTACGTTAACTTCTCATTAGCGACAAAAGCGCTAAGATACATTGCACGATGCATAATCTGTTGTATCTTGTATTTCTTGGAAACTTCTTTCGAGAACTTATCATCCGGAAGTGAAGTGGATTCTGGTAATCGACGCAAGGGGATAGATTTTGGTATTCCTCGATGAAGTCAGCGAGTTTGGAATTTTGTCATGTATTATTGACAGTGTAACGCGGATTAATTTACATTCGATAATTACAAAATGACCCACATCCGACCGATGATTATAGATTTATATGTAACGGATATTAAATGAACTGCGTCACAGGGGTGTTCGGTGAAGCATTATCATCCCGTAACGAAAATTCTAAAAGTATCTCGAGTAATCAGCCCGAGAAACGGAGACCTAATTTCAAACCTGCATGTGCTCTGGCATTATCGATAAATGAAAGCAGGTACATTCCGGCGCAAAAGTTAGGAGACTGGATTTTTTTTATAAGAATACCGAGGCGACTGAAATTATTCGAGTCTCTTAATTGATCCATTGTACTTTTCGTATCTCGCACAAGTAGTAACGCGTACGATAAAAAATAAACGCAATAACTTATGCGAAAGCCAATTGAGATTTTTACTAACATTCGGAGTATTTTTTTTTAAATGGCACAATTTAAACGATGTTAATTAAAAGAGCATAATTCGAAGGATGGACATTGCACAATGAATTTTGTTCCAAAGGTGCGAGCGTCTTAAGACTTTTGTGCGGAAGTGTACAGCCGAGAGGAACTCATGCGAGCCGTGAATTTTCTGCCCCGATAAAGGCGTAATCCTGACACTGACGATCGCCTCTGCAAGACGCGATTTTCGGATCAGGAGAGGGGGGATAATGGAGACACGATTCTGCCGTGCAAAGATCCCAACGTGCACCCTTCACGGTGTAATACGGATTAATTCCCTGCAGACGATTAGGAAACCGGGCAAAAGCGTCTCTCTTGTCAATGTGCTGAACATTCGCACTTTAAAACAACACTCCGTGAGATCCACTAATAAACTATTTAACAAAATAATACCTCCTCTCAGTGTCACTTGTCTTAATTACAACCATTATCGATCAACATCATACTCATAAACTGGCTCTAACGATTTTCTCACTTCTTTCTCTTCCTCTCTCTCTCTCTCAGTTCATCGCTCTTCTTGAGATATCATTCGCATTCCCTTTACTTCAAGACCGTGTCGTCGCGTTATTCCCTTTATTTGCGGATTCGAAAGTTCTAAACACGCTGTTATCGCGCATGCGCGATGGTCCGCAGCTGCGTGTACCGCCAGGCCCTCGTTTGGCACCAACAGGTCCCTGCAAAATCCCCGTACCTGTCCGAGCCAGCACCGGTGTAATCGTTACGGGCACGTGTGTACGTAGATACGTGCCAGAGCCGGATATCGGGGATTCGAATCGACACTTCCCTCGTTTCGCCTCGAAGCAACGCGCCGCCGAGTGACGTTTCCATCCCGCCCCGCATATCCGCGTCACGAGCCACGATACCCAATGCCGAAATACGAGTGGCGGCTGAAAAATAATATTTCCCCCCCTCTCCCCTCGCGGTTACGCTTTCCGCGTCTTTTAGCAGTTCTTTCGTTTCCTGCTCGGGGGTAAAGAGCAACGGTCGGCTGGGATAAATCGTTAACGCGTTGACTGCCGCGTCTGATGGACTCTGAACTTTTCGCATCGGGTCGCGTCGATCATCGACGGTGTGAAATACGATGTAAAAGTAAAAATATGACATTGTTTTAATCTATTTATGAGGCACTCTAGGACCGTATTGTTAATGTACTTAAATATTTCTTGATAAAAGATTTGTATGGATTTTATCGAGATCCTGTAAACTGAAAAACGATTAGACTTCCTTTAAGAATTCTTTAATTCTTCTGCTATAATAAGACACACTGGCGCTAATATGTTTACACGCCTGTATCGAGTAAGTTACAAGCTTAAAAGTGCGCTTGGCATTGCTATATCAGAATACCAGCGCGCTTCTAAGCAGCGCGCGTGGCTTGTCGGAGATTTTCTTATAAATGTGCAGTCAAGGTGTTAACGTAACAACTAGGGAAATACAATATGGCAAGTCCAAAGGTATCTCTAGGGATTTTTAACGAATTTCGAAGCGGTAGTTTTTAAAGGGGCGATACCAATCGATGGTATTACCGTGGTTAAGAAAATGGTATTTATGGTGCAAGTGGATGATTTACTATCAACTATCCTAAGAACGATTCATGGAATTTAAAAGGGAGTTGCAAAAGTTGTTCTTAAAAACAATAGTTACGTATTTTCTACCTTCCTATTCAATGGCAGCGATTTCATTTTCGAATCCATCATAATGATGATTCTGCGATAGAAGACGGAGAATATCGATGGGAATCGATGTTTGAGAATGTTGTATCGCTCATTAATCCGCCTCTGGTTCTTCTCATTTGGCACGACGGTACGGCTGCTGTTGAAATATGCACGGACTTCTTTTTGCCCCTTCCGAAGTCATGACGCTCTTATGGAAGTTATTAATTCGTAATGACGGTATCCGGGTATGTTGGAGGAAGTCCGGAGCGACGGAGAAAATGGTAAAAGTTTGTGGGATAAACTCTGATAAAGAGGAGCAGCGAGTGGTACGAAAAGAATTCCATTTCGGCAAATGTGGAACACGCCCGGCCATTCTCGGCTATATACGTAATTGTTTTCAGCTTGATACGCGTAAACACCGTGTAAAAATGGGGAGAATAGAATCTAACGGTGTTCAGTCGAATTGATGATTGACATATATATTTAATCTTCATTCAAAATTGATAAAAAATATAATCTCCGAAATCTCCTAAAAAAAAGAGAATTAATATTTTACGGACAATCGTGAAGCAAACGACAATGAAAATTAGGATTTGAAAAGAGGTAAATGCAAGGTAGGAAAGCCAAACGAATCTGTTATAAAATCCATAAGATCGGAGTGCATATCGAACGATAAGTCAAAATATTATACGTCTCTTTGGTCAGAGGCTCGGTGTATCAAGCTGCGATAAAATCGATCGTCCGGTCGTACAGCGAAAGGAGCGCGCGCACATTTTGAGCAAAACTCGGTGGTTTGCGGAGCTTTCGCTTTCAATCCTTCTGGATTTAGGCTCTTATCCTACAACATGGAGATCTCCATGGAGGATTTTCGATTAAATCACTGTTCGCGAAACGAAGCATATATCGAGAAATGAGAAACACCCTAAAGACACGCAGAAACGTACTTTTGGAAAATGCACTACGCGTCACGAAACTTTGAATCAGATTTTCGAAAAGGCCATATTTCGTATATAGATAATGCATCGTGTTTCACGTAAGTCGAGCATACAAACTTGGCCTCGAATAACCGTGGCAGTCCGTTTGTAATATTCAGACCACCAGAAGTTTGAATAATGCTTTCAACCAACCGGCGAAGAGCGTCGAATGAGGTTCACCCCTCAATGCGGTCGACCGACATTTTCTTTCTCGCTACACCGTTAATGTCGCCCACGCAATTGTCAAGATGGAAATTCGGTTTGCCCTTGCGTCCCTATTGATTCGACGTCATCTTCCCATTCCGGTTATATCGGCAAACGTAGTTACTCGATATCACATGGTCAGAATGGCGGGTCAATTGAATTAACCGGAGATCTCGCATTATCCAGGAAGTTTGGCGCAAGACCGGTTGGGTGATCCATTTCAAGGAATTTCGAGGCACACCGGAACACTGTTCGCAGATTCTTCTCTTCCTACACCATCTCTTCAAGCACAGTGATTATCATCCTATTAACCCATTTGCCAAGTGGAATAAATAATAGAGAAAATGACTAAAATTATATATCGATAATTAGATCGACTATAATTTTATTTATATTTCATCGCGGATATTTCATCATGCATACCGATCATCTGTCAAAAGTACCGATCAAAAAACGCAATAAATATAAAAAATAAGATATAGAGAAATAGGTAATAAGAGAAAAAACGATAAATAAAATATCGACGTAATAAACAGCAGCCGGATGAAAATCGAGCAAAAGCAGGGCCCAGCTTTGGCGATCGCAAGGGGCGCACGCTATTGCGGGCATCCTGGAGGGGAGTTTTCGTTTACCCGGTAAGTCATAAGGCCATTGCTCTTCTCCTACTGGGAAGAGCCCTCGATACTGCCGCGCCAACAATTTTCCAGCCTACGCGCCGTTTCGGAGGACCGAATGGATCCAAGGATCGCGTCGATTTACGAGCCGCTCCTAATATCGTTGCTCCTTAATCCCTTCCATTCCTTTTATTTTTTCCCGCTACCCTTCGGACCGCGCGAACTTTGCCTTGCCTCCATTGCCCTATCCCTTGGCTCCTAGCTCTGGCAATAAAATCATGGAAAATCTCAGAAAATTGCACCCTCGCCTAGCGACTGCAATTTTTCCCGAGGAACGACCGACTCGTCCTTCTGGTGATTTTGATGGTATTAATGTTAAGGCTAACGCGAAGTCCGACCTACCGCGCTCTAATTCAAACATTAGCCCGGGAAGCCATTTTCCTCTGGACGTAAACTCTGCCCCCCCGGGGGCGAGAATTTCCGAAAGAACCGACGCGAGGCGGAAAAGTTCGCCCTGAGCCACGTATACGCGTGCTGGCAAACCAGGAGGAGAATCATTGCTCCGTAAAGGGAAAAACGGCGGAGCGTGGTGGGATTTGTGGGTAAAATATGACGTGATATCCCTCGTCGGACGGAGGACTGCCCGAGGCGACTCTCCTCGAGAACCTCTTGTCGCGATAACGCGCGGAAGTCGCAGCTCCATCTACGATCCCCCCCCCCCTCCTCGCCCTCTCTTCGCCCCTCCCCCTCCCCCCTCCCCACTCTGCCAATTCGCCATCGACTCTCGACCCACCTAGTCTTGGCCGTCCACCCTCGATGCGCCACGGAATTCGTTCTACCCTCGTTTCTTACTTTATTTTCGAGCCATGAGGGCGCGTATGCTGCCGCTTGTTTATCCTTGGATCGAAATGGAAAGGGCATATTTTTCTAATCGCTCTCGCTTGCTCCTTCGACCAATGTATATTTAATGGTTACTTTTGCATTCTTCTGGGGATACATTAATGTATCTTTGGGTGCTTTGTATTGTAGTGTAGTATCTTATTGCGATGTTTGTTTTGGTGTTTGTCCTCGTGGAGTGTCGATGTTATCCTTTGTCAGTGTTAATGATAGATTTAATTTTTTTGTCGGTTTGATTAGATGATGAAGGTATTGATTATTATACAAAAGTTCGAATTTGATGATGATATACTTTTCAACGCCATCAAGGATGCATAGACCGAGGAAAGGAAGGCGGGAATAAACACAGGGTTACCTCATGAATTACTCGATATCCTAAAAGGAGCGACCAAAGCGGTTCACGATTCGTAAATACTTCATTCGTCAACCCCATTAATACCAAAATCAAGAGTACTCAACCGGTATTCATTCGTTATATCCGAAGTGCAAACCCCTTAATTTGCATTAATTCTATATCGGCTCTCAGGGATGTTTCAGAGGAGGACGAGAGCAGCACCTTACAGTGCACATGAAAAAGTGTTGGGTGGCGTGGCGCGTGAAAAGGGACTCGCCTCTTGCACGAAGATATTCTTCCTTTTTTTCCTGGCCGACGGAATAATTCTGCGCGCCTCCAAGTGGGGGAGCATCGGAGGGCTCGTATCGCATGCATTGCTTTCGACTAGCCGCGATAAATTTCCCACAGGCGGGCCATTAGTTGTCTTCGTGTGTCGTTCCGCGTCCTGTGAGCGCCGCGATCCATCTCGATCCGGCAAGACAAAGCATCGGTTCTAAACGCAAACCCATCGAGACTGCAAAGGTGGCCGATTCGGGATCGAGGCTCATTCCCTTCTCTCCCCACGACAAGGCATTGCGTGCACCCAGGGCGGAAGATGCGATCACGAACAACGTGGCGCACTAGCGAAATAAGTTTCCTTATTAAGACTAGTAATCCTCATTAGCGAAAAGACGCTCTCGAGAAAATCACACAACCACGAGATCTTCGTGAATTTAAGCAGGTGTAAACGCGATCTGTCGCACTTATCTTGCGAGTTCTGCTGAAAAAGCGTCGTTGGTATGTCCACTATGCTACGGTTGGGATCTAAAGTTAGGGCAGTGACTTTCTAGAAAATATGTCCTTGAAAATTGGAAGAGGCAATTTTGAGCGTGCAACGCCCGTTGTCTTGGTACAATTAACAATCTACTACAAATCTAATACAAAAAATCCAATATAAAGAAATATAAAGGATTAAAAGAAGAGTGTATCCTTGGTACGCTATTCGATACAAGCGGCATTCCTGCTGGACACTTTCCATTTCGATCATCCATCTCGAGACGGTGCATCGGTTTCATTCCTCGGATTGCTCCAATCCGCGTTTATATGCCCGTTTAGAATATCGATTGTCCTCCAGGGTCGTTTACGAGGAATGACGAGTTGGACGAGGAAAGTTTGTCCCGCGTGGACGCTCTCGTTCCGTAAAGTAATATCGGGAATAATAAAACGGCCGATAGCCCGCGCCGGAATATGGGCTGAAAACTCACAAAGGCCATGAATATATTTCGGCGGACGAGCTCGTAGACGTATCGGCATCGAAATGGAAATCGAGGGGTAACGAGTTAACGGCCGCATTATTCCAGGAACTATCCGGCAAAAGGCCGTGTTATGGATATATGCCTTGGCCACGCTTCGATCGAAGATCGAGCGGTCCGATTGGGAATTTTTGGACGGTCATTCTGCCTCGAGTGCGAAACACCGTGTAATTTATCACAAATTCCGAACGTTGCCCAATCCTATTTTCCCTTCTCATGCCTCGTATTGTTCTTCCACGTTCGCTTTTCCACGCTCCAAACGATAATCGTTTAATTTGTTTGCCCTATACGCGCGATGACTTGCAGACAAAAACAAATCGATCCAATTGGGGCTCGTGCAAACGGGGGTATAAATTATACGCATCGAGATTCCCCGCTGCAGAGGGTTTTATAACGCTGAACATTTTATCGGCCACTCCCAATTAAATATTTACGAAAGGGATAAAGGATTAATGAAACTGTTGCGCACGGTCTGACCCAGAGCTTCTGACACCATTGGCTAAAAGCAACCGGTATGAAAATTATTCAGGATCCTTCGACCGGACCGTTGCGTGTCGAAAAGAGAGAAAGAAGTAACCGAAGATGTTAAGTCGCTCGTTTAAACCATATATCCATCCAACCGTAACTCTTGTTTATATTTAAACTCGAATTAACGAGACACTAATCGCTCATCGGGGAGGCCGCAGTTCGTGCATCGATGAGAAAGGAGAGGCAACGAAGGAAAGAACTGTCCCCGAGGATCTGCGAGGAATGACTGCCCGCTGGATTATACGTTATTTCGCAACAGAAAGGGAGGGGGGGGAGGGGGAGATAATGTACGGATGCAAACGCCATATTCATATTTCATCCGATGTAACCGCGGCCGCTTCGACGCGGCCGGAGGTGGCAATATATCAGAAAACGTAAAATCGTCCGCCCGCGGAAAATCCTTCGGCCTTTCGATAATTTCGAGATGCGATTCGTCATTGCCATAAAGATTCCGCGGGGAATATCAAACTTAGCGCGGCCATCGATCACGGGGGAGGTGCGGCCAAATTTGGATCCGCCTTATCGCGTTATCATTTGTCAAATTTCGCGGCCCTATTGATCGACCAGCGTGACAGACACGTACCTACCGTTTTATCTCTCGTTCTTTATCGACGACGCGTATCGGCTCTCGTTCCTCCTTTTTTTTTTTTTTGCGTTGGCACGTCGCTCGAACATTACCGTAATTTTGTATTATTACGTATCATGCTGTAAGGAATGTCGAGGCTGAACAGCTTACGCTAGAGCGGTGGCTTAGTTTTTATGATAAGCGAAACGAGGATATGGTTGCGTTAAAGACCTTAAATCGAGGCAATGGTCCTTTCGATTTTGACGATCTTATGGTTCTTTGTCTCTCTCAAATTTTACAGTCAGTCTGTAGATCGTTAAATAAACGTTTAATACAATGCTTGCCAATGTGTTTAATTGAACCAGTAAAAGCCATAAGGAGCTCCTGACAAATTCAGGAGTGGAATAACAATCCGTCCGTTTTCTCCTTGCAGTGCTGCTCGAAAAGTAGCTGAAAAAGGGAACGAATATTGTGTTATATAGTAAATAAACCTGGATCACGAGGAGAAAGGGAGAGAAGTATCTTGAGAGTTGTGAAAAGTGCTGTTGGAGATGTATGGAGAAGATCAAGTGGTCAGATCGAGTAACCGATGAAGATGTCTTAAGGAGGGTCGAGGAGAAGAGAAATATTTCGTAGGTGATTATAAGGGGGGAGACACGGTTGGGTGCGAGACACGTGGGAAGAGATGGATCACTTAGTTATTTCCCCAAAAGTCCGTTTGAAGGACTGGACGACGATGGAAATAAATAATCGCCAGCTTCGAGAAGAGGGAAAATTTGAAGTATCCACAACGCAAATTGGAAGCTCGAACTGGAGTGTTGCGAGAAACTCTTTTTCGACGTGCCATTATTTCCATTGGAAAGTAGAATAGTAAGTGAAAGTAATAAAGCGAGGCTCCCGAAAAAGGATTTTCGATCGAAGTTCACGCGGAGAATTACTTTCTAAGATTTAGCCGTGGACGTCATAATGTCTCGTCTGCTCCTACGTTTCTCACCTGGTAATCCCAAGTGTGTCGAAAATTGGTATCGTTACCACATTCTTGCTGGACGATGATCAATGGCTTTGTCGAGCTGCGGTCGGTGATAAATTTCCCTAATCGCAGTCTACTCCCTTGTAGGCAAATTACGTGGTTTCAGGTTCAGAGGTGGATATCTACGGTGTCTCGTCTGCGATTCGAACCATCGTTGTACCATCTTCTACCAATATCTAATTAACGTGGTAGATAAATGCTCGTGTGCTGTATTATTGGTTTAAGAACTTTGATCATAAAAAAAGCAGAGTACATCTAAATTATGTATAGAGAGAAGAATAATGTGAAGACCTTATAGTTTCATAAACAGGAGGATCAAACTGGTCTAACTCTTAAGTATGCGAACTTTATCCTAGATTTTATTAGAAGTCATTTGTATTATATGGCAATTTTAGATATTGCACGGATGATTAAGACAACGGTGTGTCAACTATCGGGGTTTGACTTTAGGTTCTGCTAAAAATCATACGTTATGATGGGCATACTATATATGTTTAATGTTAAATTACATGAAAAATAATGTATGTTGGCCGAGGTTGAGAAAGATTCACGCTGGTCTAGGGATGACTTCGGGACTTTCTCGAGGTTCGAGATTGCAGGGGGGTTGGACTGCTACCCTTATCTGGAATGTAGAGCAAGACATGGAGGGACCAATGATAAATCTTTAACCAAATTCGACCCGCTGTGATGCTGCGACTTTTCTTCTCATTTTAAATGCGAGATTTGTTGATCAAAACACACGAGTGCTCATTGCAAGAAATAGACAACACAATAATTCGTGACCGACACCGTGGATCATATCGCGAAATAAGATAATATAGCACTGTTCTTTCTCTTTCTTCAATTATTCCCTTCACACGCACACATACACCTTTTATAATATACACGGTGTCCTACTTGAAGCGAATCATTCGATTATATCTTTGCCATCGATATCGCGCAAACGTAATAGAGGTAAAAAGCGAAAATTCCAATCTCAAGAAGGATAGAATAATTCCAAGAATAAGAGGATACCTTGCTTCGTGACTAAAAACCGATGCAAAAAAGGGATGGGCATTAATTCCTTCCTAAAAGTCCAGACCTTCTCCCTTGGCCTCTCGGCTTTGTTCTCGAGCAGACGAAGTGTTCAAAAAATCATTTTTGGTACGTCGCGGGTTCCATCGAGGTGTCGAGCATCGTCGCGCTTTTCTTTTTCCGCCCGCATTACAATACGTTTCTCGGTGGCGCCATTTTGGCCCCGCTTTCAAGAGGGACGAAGGTCTGCTCGATACTTTTGTCCGTCCTCGAGGATGTCCCCGGGGCGAGATACGGGCCGAGTGTTTTTCCAGGAGAATCCGCGGCGTGGAGTCGATTGGCACCAGCCGCTCCTCTGTGTATCTCGGTAGGCCCGAGGCGGACAACGCCGACCCAGGATTTTCCTCTCCTTCATTCTCCATTGTTTGATTTTTCCCATCGACTTGTAAAGTCCCTCCTCAAAGAGCCCTTTTCGAGCTCCTGTTTTCGATCCACGGTCCACTGGTCATACGGGAAATTATATAACTGTAGTTAATGGGGTTCAAACCCAGACCTTCCAGGTGAAGTTTATTGGTGGTTCGAATTATATCGGTGTTTGTCCTTTAGCTCAAAATATCCCTCCGTATCCACGATCTTCGAACTTCGCGCCATGAAGTCTAAAGTATACCTACTGTACGAAGAATTAATCTGAAGCGATAGCTGGTCACGAACCAGGACCATCCGCGCGAAATTTAAAGCCTGTATCCACTAAGCGCACCACCTCGAGCCACCATCGTTTGACTAGCTTCCAGGCTTTGTCGCTTAATTTTCGATATCGAGCATTAACGCGACTTAGTTCGGGATCTGTTTTAAGATCGGATTCTCGCCATTGACTCTGGCTGTATACATATTAGACGGGAAATTATCCCGAGATGATGGGTGGGCTATGAGCGAGGAGCTTCAGCTTGGAAGTCCGAGGCCGTATCGACTAACTGCGCTGCAGCTTCTCAACGAGCCGGGATTAAATTCCTCCGAAGGAGGCGCTTCCGGCTGGTTCGAAATTCGAGACCCGCGGAATGGTAGTTTGATAGCGCGATGCGCGACTAATGGCCTTTTTTTGGCCGGCCTCCGAGGAGAGCATTCGAAACTCGACCGGCGAATGGCGGTGCGCTGCAAAATTAAAGTGAACTCTTAAAAAAACGCGCGGCTCTTTTTTTTCTTTTTTTTATTCATCGAAAAAAGCTGCGCTTAATGGTATCGCTTGTTTGCCAATTTCGAAGGTTGATCGAACTTAATACGTCGATGAATTTGCGGCCTGTGTTATTTATGAGTTTATTTCGGTTATTCGACCGATCACGTTTGAAATAGCGCAACTGAAATTCTAGATTTCGCCATGTTTAATTTTGGACCGAAATGAAAAAAAAGAGCAAGAGGTTTTCAATCAGACCACAATTTCATTTTCCATTTTACATTGTGGAGAACTCGGAATATCCGTCGATAAGGGACGTAAAGTTAAGTAACGCTTTTGATTTATCTTGATTCGGAGTTATGCAGGGATAAAGGGATATCGTTGTTTCCTTGAAAATGTGTTGTAAAATGGAATGCTTTGCGACGTAAAAAGCAGCGGTATTTTACGGTTACTTCTGATACTTTCCGTACTTTACAGCAGCTTCTAGCAGCTAAAACTCGCCCGATACTAGCCCATACGAAATAGGCGCATGAAAAACTTTGCGAAACGCGTATACCAAACTGCCAATGGGACGGTGGAGCGGCCAATAATTTATTTGTAAGCGCATACAGTTCTCGTAGCTCATAACAGTAAGGAATATTCATCGAGCCCGCCCTGCATTTATACATAATTACATGTTTTTAGAATACTTATCAGTTTCCACCTCGTTATTACTTATGTTAAATCAACGATAAACGAGCTTCGAGCTGAAATATGTGGAGGACTAATCGCGATAATTTTAAGACACATTGGTCTTCTGCGAGCACGCGTTCATTGTTAAGATAATTTGTCGGTAATCACGTGCAGGGTAGAGATAATCCAGGTTGCGGTATTAATTGCCCCGTATATTTGGTCGAACCTGGGACGTCCAGGTTCCGCATCCTAGGGTTAAATTCGAAGGTTCGGTTGGCCGATACGACCGACACGGTCGTCCATTATTATTCCATCTGCGGTGGGCGCTTTCCATGGCGTAACGAGCGATTAACCGCGGCAAAGAGGCGCAGGAGAGCCTTACTGCAGGCTGCATATCCGTCACTTAACGTCGGTAAATTAGCTTTTCCTACTCGCGATCAAAGTATCCTTCCGCGAAACGTACGTCGATGCGTCTTACATTTATAATGAACTCTGTCACGCCGTGGCGGATATGTAATATCTATGCGATCGTCGACCTAAGATCAAACCGATCGATTTCATCTAATACTTATGCTTGTTATACGCTAATCATATTTTCCCTGCTAACATATTTGCACTTATAATTGATGTATCTAAAGTACGAACTTCGTAGTTCGCAAATTGCGATATAACAGTTAATTCGTAATCCAGCAAAATAATAAAATCTCACGATATTCGGTACCATATATTTTTATTAATCTAATAAAACTTGCATATTCGTTGCTAGAAACTGACTCGTTTAACGGATTATTCACACGATCCCTCGATAATCGAACGGAGAAGAATAAGCAACGATATTAGTGTTTTTTCTTGTTACGTTAAAGTCTATTGCGAATATTGACAGTAGAAGGTACGTTCGAGTCAAAAACGAGGTTAATCTTCTATCTGCCGCTCGTTACAGATAGAAGAGTCTAGTGCCCCTCTATCGAAGTACCGGCTCTAGTACCATGGGACTAGATACGAAGGTTCGGTTAGCCTATGTAAGCCGCACGCTCGTTCATTATTATTCCACCTGCGGTGGGCGCTTTCCGCGGCGCAACGAGCGATTAACCGTTTCGAAGGGTCGCACAAGGGCCCTTACAGGATACCGGCCGTGAATATCGTCCTTCCTTTGCCTAGCCACCACTCTAAAAACGCAGCCTTCGACCAACTTTTCCCTGCCCTCCCCCTTACGCCTCCCTTGCGACGGTAAACATTTACGCTCCTCCACGGCGAGGGGAAAAAATTAGAATCGACCCTCGTTAAAGGCGGGATCAATTTTATCCTTAAGGAAGTATTCCAGGGGGGTATATAAGAGGGCTACTAACATCTCAGTCCGCACGCTTACGGAGGATGTGTAGCAATGTAGGATCGTGGTACTTGATCCTTGCGTGGAAAATGCAGAGTTATTTATATTTATTTATGCCTGGAGAATGCAGGGTTATTTTCACTTATGGGTTTTGATAGCTGCCTCCGATTGAAATGTACAAATAGAGAAATTACACGGAATTTATCTAGTATCGCCACGATAATGGCGTTTCAAGCGTGAATTCCGCTTTCATCGTTGCGCGAAACGAACTTTTTTATATGGACGAAAGTGAAAAAACTGTTATTCGTTTTCTTCGCTGCTCGAAAGCATCGGTCATTCGAGAATTAATTAGATCTTTCTATATCGATAATCGAATAAAAGTCGATCGATCTTAATGCAACCAGACAGCGGCATACGCGTTGAACGATAAAAAAAATGTGACACTCGTAATCCAGCATTTTATAATCGTTTATTACTTCTGCTCCTTTTCTACCATTTTCTCTATTGTCACTGATTTGACTTGTTCAGTACATACGTACTCATTCCGTGAGAAATGGCGCGAACAAGGGGGCGAAAGGCTGTGGCCCTTGTCGCTTCTATCGCTAAACGAGAATTTATTCGGGGACAAATCGAACGTTGCTCGATGCACGACACCGATGTCGCGGAATACATAATGCAATCGGGCTTATTTCGTGGCCGAGGGCCGCCGTCCATAGGAAGAATTCTCGTTAATAATTCGGGGCAGATGCGCCGCGCTAATTTCGAACCGATCGAAGGTGGTACGGCAAGGCCGTAGTAAAGTATTTCAAGAGGGCTGAGCCTGGACGAAATGTAGGTATTTCATTGAATAATTCCGCAAAGCGCCGCGGGACGAGGTTACGCGGTGGACCGTAGTAAAGTATTTCCGGTGGCGAGCGGCAAGGCGATTGAATATTTTATCAAAGATGCCGAGGACGCTACGCCTGCGATAGACCACGTAATCAATCGGCGGCCAAGATCTTTGTTGAGGTCAATTTGGCGCGGTTAAGTGGCCTTAATGCTATAACCGATTCATCGGTTATGGATCCATGGCTGCCTTTTATTTTGGAAATTTCTAATTCCGACCCGTACCACTACAAGTGTCACGTCTCAGAAGATATTTATTTTCTTACGACGATAAATTTAGATACTAAGCAAACCAATCGAAAGTAATCACTAATTCTGGGGTGATTTGAAATTATTGCAGTATTAAGGTATGGAAAGAGAAAAAATATAAAGTTCGAGGACGACAAGGATATTGGACGTGGAATGTACGATATCATTTATTTCGCATAATAAGTACATAATGAGCATTAATGTTATTCGAATTTCCATGGGAATAGTGTGCTTTTAATAACGTATGATTATATTCGTAATAAAGCAACATTGTAGACCGCAAGAAAGTGGATTTGTCAGAGTATTCGGGAGGTCTTGTAAATGTTCATTTATGTAATTACATTCATACGAGCTAAGCAGTTCTGCGCATACACGTTCTCGGCGGTTATGCCTAACCTTCCTGACAACGTAGAGACTCGAAGTTTATGGTAACCGTAAGGGCTGTAAAAAATCTCAAACTTTGGGAGACTCGTGTTCAAACACGAAAGCCTGGAAGTTGAATTTTGCAAACGTGCTTGAATATTTAATCGACGTATCTGACAGAATCACCTCGAAAAAGTCTCGCCTCCAAAACAGTACACAGGGGACTTAGCCGTTGTATAAGCATAGCTGCTACTAAGACGCGTTTACAATTTTCAAAATCGACAAATCTTATTTTCCTCTCAACTGATCTCTGCAAGAGATCCGGATAGGCTCGTTATGAAGGACATGTTATGGAGAAGAAAATCATGAAAAGGAAATTTGCGAGGCATAAGTGAAAGAGCATAAAAAGATTACAGAGGTTACGATTTAATAAAAAATATGTTATTAAAAAATAACCCGTAATTTTTGTAAAACAAATATATTATTGTTCTAAAAACTCGTAAAAATAAATACACTATTGTTCTCATCTATGTTCTTTTTTAATAAAACCTCTTACGTCTTATTATAAAGCGTATATTGGTGTCTTCGATGTAACTGGATTAAAAGCAGCTTCGATTCGGTGCAGAAATTAACATCTTCGAATTGAGGCTTGGGAGGGGAGGACAGAAGGAAGACGAAGATATTTTTTGAGGGAAGACCAGCAGGTGTCTTCGAGACGGTCCGTGCCCGGAGGTGAATCCCATTGACCTCCATTCTGGCGCGCACGAGGAGCCCTTAATCACCCTTGACCCGTTTCGCGCGAAATTGTGCATACCACCTTTTCCAATCTTCCGCATCTACGTCCACAATGGCTCTTTGGAGAAGGCGCAGGTCTCCCTCGAGTGTCAGCGTGGGAGTAAAGGGTGGAAGAAACTTGTGTTACGGGAGCATTTCGATCCAATTGTCCTTTATCTTTCTCTTTATGCATTCTCCCTCCTTTGCTTCCCTTCTCCTTTTATTTTCCTCTTTTTTTTTTTACCATCGTATATTCTAGGCATTCCTCGATGCCGAGAGTATTGGATTTCAATAAACGTACGAATCATGGTAAAGTGTACGTCTTTCTGTTTTTTTTTTTTTTTTTTCGTAGTTCTGGATTTGCGAGGAAAATCTATATCACGCATTAGAGCTTTATTTAAACGATGCTAGGTTATCGATGGTGCTTTATGATTTTCTTTTCCTTGTATATTTTCATATCTATAATTAAGTTCTATGAATAGGTTTGTTTCGAAAACCAGATGACGCGACAGAGTCTTGTTGGTACAACAGTTACTACGGTTACTAAAATCGCCCTACCAATCTCTACGTACTTTTTTTATTTATTCGTATAATTGTGTTCCGTGAACAGGTTCCTTTCAAAATCGCACTGAGCTCCGGTTTAAACGACCTCGTCGCTTCGCGTGGAGGACGAAAGAAATATTCTGGACAGTATCGCGGAAGCTGCGAGAAAAATTCCCTCTTGGAGGATCAATTACATCCCCTCGCTCCGTCAACCTTTAGGTCGCGCCTCTCCGCGTCTCTGAAATTCGCTAAAAAAGGAAAAAAAAATTGGAGTCGCAACTCGGATGGATCGATGGCCGTATTAGATATACGCCTGGAAGTTCTGCTTTTAATGGGCAACTTCGAAATCGTTATCGGGGAGGGAAAATCTTGGGCGTCCAGGGGGCAGAATGGGCCTTTAAAGAAAGTGCCAGAACTCCCTGGAGTGTTACTTCGAGCATGCGACCCGGAAGGTGCTCCTGTTATAGGGAAACTTGGAACCAATCGCCGCGCCCCGCTCGGTTATATCCTATACTTTACAGCCGCCGTACTTTTGCGCCTAGAAAATCGCCATGAAAGAAGACTATCGAGCCTTGGCGTAACGTAAATTGCGAGACAAGATTGCTAAGGGGGTGCGACGAACGACTCGCCGTTATCAGCGGGGAATTAAACTTTCGTAGACGCGAGACTGTTGTACTCAAGTGTAATGCTGTTGTCGTAGACCGTTGGTACCTGAGTACATTAAAAAAAAAAAGAAGTACGTCCTGTTATTCACCAAACACTTAATTTTGAGACAGGTTTTTGCTCGTTGGTGGAACGTTTTTGGGGTAATTGTCTTTGCGCGATGGATATCCAGACATTGAGGAATACGATTAGACCCAGTCTAATTAGGGATGACTTTGTAGGAATAATGATTTTGTGCGTCAAAGGTTTTTGATGTATTTTTTAGATCGCGATGCTTTATGATCATGCCGATGTTTTATTCCCTCCATTGAGGATAATTCTTTTCTGTCATCGATCCTTTAAGGAAAGGAACTTCTGTGTTTCTCAGAATTGTATTCCAGGATGTGCGATGGTATATACACCGCTATTCGGTACCTGTTCTCATCTTAATATTCCGTAAGGACGTTCTCACTAATCCGCACGTGCCAAACGCGTCCCTCCTCTTCTGTTCACCGCTTTTAATCTATCAATCTGCTGGCAATTGTTCTAACGCGCATCGCTATTTCCTCGCTCTTCCGCTCGTTGTTATTTCATTAGCTTCAATGATACACGACAAATGGCTTCATCTGTAATATACGCGTGACCCTCGTAATAAATTGGTTTCAACGTAAAATCGCGATTTAATGTCTCCAGTAATCATGCGGTTGTCATTTATCTTCGTCTGGTAACTGCGATCCTGTCTTTCTGCGAGCGAGCTGTACACCGTTGATATTTCCTTGATCCTTGAATAATATTTTTTTTTTATTCTATTCCAAAGCACATTTGTCGATAGCGTTTCGGCCCCGCGTTGCATTTCCGTAATTTAATACATTTAAGGGCTAAAGATACGCGTTCTATTTTCTCCTCGGCCTCGGCGCACCCTCGTTTCAAGAAAGGAGAATAAGAATGCGCACATAACTTTTGCTCGCTGCTGATACGGAGGCTAATGAAACCTGGAATCCCCGATGACGAATAAATACTGTAAGAGAGGAGGACAGGGGGGAAAGAGGGAGAAAGACAGAGAGAGAAGAGAAATGGAAGGAAAAGGATCAGTAATATATTGAATAAACCTTCTACGTTTCTCTCGATTGCTATCGATATTGTTTCTCTCTACTGTATTGATTACAAAATAATTTCACCATATCGTCGAGCTCTCTATCCTCTCCATTCTTTATTCTCAAGTTTCCTGTCGTCTGCTCTTATGCAGTTTTTTTTTACTCTCTGCATGTTAGAAATTTGAGTCTCACCCCTTCGATCGGATAGTCTCTTCTTTAAGGGGTGTGTCATCCCTTATCTTTGGTATACCTAAACAGCTACAGTTTTCCTAAATTTCGGGAAAGGGCGAAACTTTCGCAGCTTTTGAATTTTTTTCCCTTTACGACCAGCAAAAGCGATGCAACACAACTGCAGATGTCCGCATTAATGAAAAGTAACAAACGGTGGAGTTAATATAGGGTGAAATTGTGCGAACGACCTCGGAAGCTGGCCCTTTGCCGGGGCGAAATTTTCAAGCGCTACATGTGCATGGTACAGTGGTGCTGTTTTTCATAGAACTTTCAGGATAATCAGAGTAGAAGGATGATACGCCTCTCGCATCGTGGCGCAATGCATTTTATTATTAACAGGCGCAATTGCTTGCTGCACTTATTATCCGTAATCGTCATTGAAAAATATTGAGTCACGTTTCTTGAATATTGCGTTTTGATTATTATTAGCACAATCGTATTTCTTTGGGTTAATATTCATCGTGTAAGGCCAACACATCGCCTTTAAAAAGAAACAGAATAATTGTCTCTTCTACGCTTTGAAATTTTTCGAAACGTCAATATCTGTTATGGAAGGATCAAAAAAAATTTTTTTTGTATTATATATTTATTAATGTCTCTAAAGAGTCTGTATATTTTTTACGGAAATCCATAATACTTGCTAATAATCTCTTTCAGAACCTTGAGTCTAATGTGGAAAACCTATGTTTGCTTTCAGAGTCTGAGCGCGTCTATCGCCGTTTATGGATCTTGACTGTTCCACCGTGGCGCACGGTTCTTCTCCGTTGAACGCAGAAAGAGGAGGTGAGTTTCTGACAGCATAGTCGTTGCCCCTTTCTTTTTTAGGACTCGAAACGTTACCAGAAAGCCTGAGATATCAGGAATAAAACTTTGATCCTATGTATGGCATATGGATTTCACGTACAGCTTCCTCGCGCAGCGTTATATCGCATGGTGATTCATCGCGCTCCGATCTCATCTCAAGATAAAGACCAAACTTTCTTATGCAATTTTGATAAAGCGCGGAGACGTGAAAATTTACATCCGCCATAGAATTCAAAGGCCAGATTACCTTTCCACCCTTAACCGCTCTGTACCCCGTGCTCGAGGCTGAAAAGGGTAAAAAACGCGAAATGCGTGATCGCAATACGCGAACAGCCTCAGCAATAATGGGCAAGATCTCGGGGGTAAAGAAGGAGTTACAGGTGCAGCTGGCGTTTCATCCGCGGCGAGGCGAGCCAAAACGATCGATTCGAATTCCCTGGTGACGTAGCAATCTTCCGCGAGGTTCCTTCGAGTGGCATGCGCCTTCCTCTTATGTGGTAATTGCGCGAAAGTGCGAGACAAATTAGGAAAATCCCCAGCCAGGCGTTCCACTAAGCCGCTCATCGAACATCGGAAATATCACATAACCTATCCGTGATACTGAACACCGTGATCTCCAAGTGCATCATACTTTTTCTGCTCGCGATGAGAAAATATAATCGAGTGCGCTCATTTCGAAGAATCATCACTCGGAAGTATGACGAACACATTGCATATAAAGTGTAAATATTTCTAATGAGGTAAAAAGTCGGGTATAACACCGATAGCTTTCCCAGCAAAACACCCTAACCTCAAACCGATCCGCGCAAAATTAGTCAACACGTGGAACAAACACGACGAAAAACCAACTCTCGATTTTCCTGCACAAAATACCTATGCACGAAACAAAATAACGCGATACGTATTTTAAACCGCGGTACAAGAGAAAGAGAGCAAAGTGCAAAGAGATAAAGTAACTTAGAGGAAGTAGGAAAAAAGGACTCGTGGAATAAAGCAATGGCGACTTTCCCAAATTGCTTCGACGAGACACTTATAAACGAACCAATCATCGAGCCACGTTCGCGATCCGAACCGAGGTGCACGGAGGAGGGGGGGGGGGCTTGAAGATTCGCGTTGAAGCAGCAGAGAAGAGGGGAGTGGGGGAAACCGTGGAATGAAGCAATCGCGATTATCGCGGCGTACGTTTATTAAAATTCCGCCTCGATTCCCGCTTCTCGTCGCGCGATGAATATTAACCGGCCGCCCTGCCGTTCCATTTTTATTTACTTAATTAAGACACTCCGGTTATAACGAGGCGGTCCGAGAGGAGCGGAAAATGAGGGAGGGCCGAGGAAGAGCAAAGGGCCGGCCGCGTGTTTGCCCAAAGCCAGAAAATCCTCGTTGGCCCGACGTTTTCCCCCGATTTAATTAATCATTAAGACGCCCGTCGTTAAGCCGATCGAAAGGAGCAGGAGGGGGAGGGAGGGTTGGTGGGTGGTCCGATTTTAAATTCCCCCGGTGTATTTATTCTCCCGTTTCGCCCAGTTGCTCGTTAAACGACTACGACGCTCTCCCCCTTTGTCCCGCGTTCTTCGAATCGATCGCAATACTCCCGCCACTCTTCCCGCGGTGTCCTGCAAGGTGAACCCTCTAACAGGGCTATTGAGCGTGCCCCTCGATTTCAATCGATTCCATTATTGAGAATACCGAAGCGAAATCAATGTGAGTTATTAAGGAGCGCGGGATCTTGTCGCTGGATGAGACTTTGGCCCTTCTGTTCTATCCAAGTGGTTGAAAGTTTGAGATCGCGGATTCGGATCGATTGTATAGAAGCTTGGATCTGGGAGTGTAGATCTGGAAGATGGATCGCCTGGAAGTATAAATCGATGAAAGATGAGGATCGATGGTACTCGATGGAGTATTTGGATTTCTGGTTTCTTCTCGAAGTGATTCTTGACTATGCGATGGCTGTTAATTGTGTGGTGATTATAATGGTGGAGAAAGACTCGGGTAAATTGAGGAATGGTATAGATCAATGGGATTCGTTTGAGGATATTATCTTTCTAATTTGTTTTGCGCGACATTGGATTATGTGATCATTACTGATAGCGTAACGATTGTAATAAAGGTCTGAAGGTCTGAATCAATTGGTGAATGGTATTCGTCGAAGTACTCGAAGCGATATTCAAGTACGTAATCATTGCTGATCGTGTAAAAATTGTACTAATGGCCGAACGATTCGGATCAATTGATCAATGGGATATAATGGAATGGTACTTGTCGAAGTATCCTACGGTATAATTTTTCCTTTTCCTCTGACATTGGATCGTGTAACGATCGTCGATTGCGCGATGGTTTGCATACGATGACGAATCGCGAGATTTTATGCTGCATCGATCGTGCTGCATAATCAAAGCCTGCCATCGGAATCATTGATTTTACAAGTACGAAGCAGAAAATGTCGAACAGAGTCGACGGTAATCTTGACAAAACTAACTTCGCCATTGCTTTCCAGGCGTATGTTTAAATAGTCATGAAAAGCGTAGAGAAGAAGAGAAGTAAAGAAAGAGTAATGTGAGTTCACCATAAATAGTTAAAATACAGGGGGTTCCATATAGACTTTTCTGTCGGTTGTCGTCGAACGCGAATGTTTGATTTTGCCTTGAATTATTGAGGGCACAAATGCAATTTCAGTTTCCTATCGGTTCAAAAATCAGCATCGAGAGGACGCGCACCGGGGAACGCAAAGTCGATGATGGAATGCATAGTTTTTTCTCTTTTTCAATTAATCGCAGGACCCTTCCTTCGACGAGTCTAAGTTCGGAAACGGGGCCGAATAATTGCGCCAACTTACGATGAAATAATGAATCGATAATTCGCTATCCGATCTCTCGAATTTTGCGCGCTTTCTACTTTAAATTAGTTTACGTCTACTAGCACTCTATCAAAGAGGAAATATGCAATATTCACTTATACACGCAAAGATATCTTTTTCTAAAACAAAAAATGTTTTCCTAAAAAGATCTTTTTCTAAAAAAAAATGTTTTTCTAAAAAGATATCTTTTTCTATTTCTAGTATCGTATTACATTCATCGTTTGATTCGCATTAAAGTTTTTTTACGATCTTCCACGATTAGAAGCACTTCTTCCGAAATTTGCTTCCCCCTACATCCCAAGGATCAATTCTCTATAGTGAAAAATTTATTTGAAAAAGGAACCGTAGGTCCTCGATAAATTCCGTGGAAATTTTTGGGCAATGGCTAATGTTCGTCGACGAGTATCGACGAGCCGCCGATGAAAACGTGACACTTAGACGTGGCTCCATTCCAGGGCAATCGCGCTACCGAGAGGAATTAGTCGGTTCCACGCGATTCCAGTATCCCTTTTCTTCCTTCGTCGGAGCAATTCGAGATGTATCCCCGAAGGACGTCCAACGAGCCAGCATACTTTCGAGAGAATATTCGCTGCCAAGGGGCTACGGCAAATTGGGAGTGTACGGGCAGTGATAATCACCTGCCCTCTTTTCTTTCTTTCCCTTTTCTATTTTTTTACCCCAGCCTTTTTATACTCCCTTCCTTTTTACACGCTGCCCCGAGGACCTTTCTAATATCAATAGTATATTCTTGTATCGAGTAGCGAGATCATTTATTTCTCTTGCTTTTTCCAAATACACCACTAACGTACTTTTGTATCGACCATTGGGATTTGGATCGTGAAATCTTGGCAGCTGGGGCTCGAAGATTTCGCGCAAACCAACGAACTGAATTACGTCGAGTTGATGGATTTGGATGAGCACGCTTGAGCTCCGTGGCAGCACCGCGCGAATTTAAATGTATAGGCGCGGTGACTAACGCAGCGCGATCCATTCATTAAAAGGCAATGACGATAACAAACGAGTCGGTGGCATACGTAATAGGAGTTCACCCGGTAATGCAGCACCGCGAGTGACGGTCCGCATATTAAAAACTTTTATGAACCACCGATGAAAATAGAGGGGGGCGGAAGTTCCGCACTCTGCGAAATTTGTATCGTCTTCCCTGCCCGGCAATCCGTTCTCCCCGATTCATAACTCAATTTGGTGCTCCCTGATGCCCAACGTGGAAATCCATAGGATTTTCGGTACACTCGGAATCATTAATTTGTTCCGTGATCTCTGAAAGGGAGCATGGAGAAGCTGGAATACGACTGCGGAGGTACCAAGCGGCAGGAACAGTAACAGGAACCTGATTTATCGATATATTTATTTATCAGTTTACAAACTGCGCATAAAACTTATAATCATGGTCGGTGTAATACATATCGATATATTTAGTTGCATTGTTTATAGAGATAGGCGAATATAATATTACGGAATCTAATATATGATAAATTATTGCGAGTATAAGAAGATGGGAAAGGAGGGTGTTTGCTTGAAAAATTGAAAATATGTGCTTCAAGGAGGAGCTTTTGTATCCGAATTGTTTCAAACGTCGGAAACCGACTTGTTGACCCTTTTAGATCGCATGGAAAAAAAGCCAAACTCGAGAATTACCAAGTTTTCACTTGAGAATTACCAAGGTCTTCTTTCTGGTCGATCAAATCGAACGACGCGCATTCGATAGTGGATTGATTTACGAGAGATGGTGGAATGTACGTGTGTGCATCGCGAGCGTGGAAAAAATGAGGATTCGCGAAGGTATAGCGAGTAAAATTCGGGGAAATATGAATTGTCGGGTAATGTACGAACATTGACCTGGCGCAAGGCGTCTGTTGACAAAACGAAATTTTTCAATTTCGAACGACCTCAGACGTTGGCCCCACCGCGCGCCCTCCCGAGTGTATATAAGCCGGCGCGGACGGACAGAAATCATTCTTCGCAATCCCAGCGAAGGAGCAACATCCCTTCCT
>JBCFXI010001894.1:0-36404 GCA_038496175.1 Ampulex compressa
ATATACATATTCCTTAGCAGTTTAAGTCAATATTCAAGACGATTTTAAAGAAAAAGCATCTATTGAACTGTACATACATACATACATACGTGCGTACGTGCGCGCGCACGTGTGTGTTTAGAGTGGTAAATGTCAACCTTTTTGAGGCCCAGAGGGTTATGGTATGACTAGATATATTTTGAGAATCGAACTAAGAGATAAAAAAAAAAGGGAAGCTTAAAATGTGGTTGATAAATAGGTAGGGTCAACAAAAGGGTTTAATTAGAACTCACTAAGAAGGATGAATACAAAATTGTAGACTACAAAAGGCGGTTAATAACAAAATTGCAGAGTCGAAAAAGGACGGAAGAAGAGTTTAATGAAAACTGTAAGCTGCAAGAAGAGATTAAATGAAAATCATAGGGTTGAGGAAAGGGGTCAAAATAAGGGTTTAATAAATATTGTGCGCTCAGATGTAATCAAAGAGCCTTGAGGCTTCAAAAAGTGATTAAATAAAGGGCGGTGGAGATTAAGAACAGGAGTCGGAAAGACAAAATAAGAAGGTCAAAGAAAGGGGGTGGCTGGTCAGACCTTTCCTCGGAATGATCGGAGGGCTTGGGGTCCTCACGGCACCTCAAGTTCGTGCCCTCCGAGAAGTGGACCCTCTGTCCTAGCTCCGGGGCCAATCCGAGCAACCTACAATGCAGACGATAGCACCGAGATACCAACGGTTATTTACCTTTACACTACGGCATTTTTGCCTTTATTATCACATCTCGTCTGCAAATTTAATGGTACACTAATGTAGATATCTTACAACAACAGAGATTTCGGATTATATTTGTAAGGCAAATATGTATGTATGTATGAATGCATACACATCTGAAACTTTTTTTACACGGCACTTCATTTACACAACTTACTTTTATGCACATTACCCTTTCCTTTATGCTTCTAGTGAATAAAATATTGTTATCAAATACAGTTCCATATTATAAATTGCATATTCTCTTGTTTATTTTAGTTTAACATAACTTTTATATTTTGCAGAAAATCAATTCTCTCAGGACTTTTTTTTCACACAATACACGTGCACCGTGTAAAAAGAATGTCAGATGAATAAAACTACGTACAGTAAGCGTCAGCCAAGAAAACCGGTGAGAAGAATGCAGGTGTAATTGATCAGACAAAAAACTCGCATCACTCCTCACATGTATTTTTCTCCCAAGCTTATTATTAACTAAGCGGTCATTGATTCGACGACATTGCAAAGCGGTGGATGAAAAGTGTGGAGAACGAGTAAGATAGCGCGTTGTAAGCGATGAGACACAAAGCACTGACGTTAAACATAATTCGAATCGTGGTACGCAGAAACAGTAAATTGTGAAATTTGGTAGATTCCCCGTAAGCACGAGGAACCTACTCATTTGCAACATGTGACGTCACAGCCTAAATGTTCTGAATAGGAAAGCGTCAAAGGTGGGGATAGGAGACCTCCTTTAACCTCTGTGCCAGAGCAGCAGTTTGCTTAGCTGATGCCAAAACACAGGTGAGCGTATAGAATTGACCTAATAGGCAATGCATTATTGTGTTCAACGGATAAGGGCTACTTGCCCCTCTTACCACTTACGTGTCACATGCAACATTATCGGTGCAGAATAGAATAAGATATCAGCGCTACTGGGAAGAAAGAAATTTCAGTTAAATATTGGTTTATTGTTTGTTTATTTATTTCTTCGATTTCCGGCCTCGACTTCTGTCATTTTACCGTGAATCTATTCTTTAATGTGGAATCTACACTATAATATTAATTTATAGCATGGAAATTTTATTAGTGAAAAGAAATCAGTCCTTGCGGAAATACCGACGTGCAACGCGTTATCAGGAAGTCAATCAAGTACGCACTGAAATTAATAGCCGTTTATCGTTTTTTATTGCAGAATTTTATGTATTGAAGGAGATTGTGATTTTGAACTTATTTTTTTAAGGTTTGTTAATATTTAGTAGAATTTCCTTTTTTTAACTTCTCATTTAACATGTATGTATAAGTATGAATTGAGCACAGAAAGGTATAAAACTCAAAAAAGGAGAAAATAAAAAATTAATAAAACGAACAAAGGTATATTTTGTTTTGTATCATATATTAGATTATCATAAATATATTGAAAACAGAATAAAAACAGTTTCATTTATGTTAGCAATGATGCCCGATAATTTTGATAATCTCGACAAATACACGGGTTATATAATTATTATGTATAAATAATAGAAATCAGTTACAATGATCATTAGTCTAGAGTGAATGGTTTTAGATGACAAATATGTAAGTTTTATCGTTACAATATATTCACCCCAAAAGCTCAGACAGTTTATCGACGCTCAGCAATGCGACACAGACAGTTCTTTTCTAGCTCGAACAATTTTATCAAAACTGAACGCATAAAAATATTTACCTCTACTCTTTATAAATTAGCCTGACACTGCACGGCAACTTACAATGAGCGGAATAATCGTAAAGTTGCATATGCCCAACTCATTCCAAATCCTATAATCCTCAAACTCATCTAAATCCTCAATCGTAATTACAAGCACTGCATCTTTCACTTTCCTTTCCGTCATTTTTGCTCGTATTGTAACGCCTGAATTCAGTTCTATAAAAAATGATTTACGATCATGCATTCGCATCATTGACAGTATGAAACTACCGAATCACATAGAGATTATCGCTGCACTTGCCTAGCTATCCTTCGCGCCTTATTTACTGCTCTTAATTGTAGATGGTATACCGAAACGTAAGATGTTTTATATAATGCATATTTCAGAATATTGGAAATCGTTACACGTAAAACTATCATGCAAAAGTTTCATCTTAAAGATCATTCTTCCAATTGTAAAAGATAATTTATTGTTTTCCTGTTGTCCATGGACTAGCAATGAGTTATATTAGGCTGTATAATGTTGTATTTCCACGTTTCTATGAATAATACAATAAAATATGTCAACGTGTATTGTAACAACCATAATTATACATTTCTGCGCAGTTTCTAAATAGCGCGCATGTCGATCGTAGAGCTTATAAATCTGGACCAATTGGCTCCAGTCGCCTGACACCGCCACAGTCATATTCCAACTTCTCCTTGCAGCCTTTCAAGGATCATGGAACAAATTAATGGGTCCGTCTATACCCCTGATTTCTTTCGTTGATTTTGGGGACCTCCTACGGAGTAACTGATAAACTTCAAAATGAAAAAGATGAATTGATGTGACAAGAGCGTCTGGAACAGCGACTAGAGATACAAACGATCAGTGTCGCAACAATATATATCAATATATATTATACTCAGCATGATTATAAATTTAAGCGCAGTTTGTAAATCGCGCGCATATTGTGCGTAAAATCGGTAAATCAGGTCCAGCCGGTCCCTGCCACTTGGCACCTCCACGATCGCATTCCAGCTTCGCCTTGCCCCCCTTCAGGAGTCCAGGAACAAATTATTGATTCAGTGCGACACACTGAATCAATAATTTGTTCCTTCATCCCTGAAGAGAAGTAAGGAAAAGTTAGAATACGACCGTGGCGGTGTCAGGCGGCTGGAGCCAATTGGTCCACATTTATAAACTCTTCGATCGATATGCGCGCTATTTACAAACTGCGCAGAAACGTATAATTATGGTTGTTACAATACACGTTGACATATTTTATTGTATTATTCATAGAGACGTGGAAATACAACATTATACAGCCTAATATAACTCATTGCTAGTCCAAGAAGGCAGGAAAACAATAAATTATCTTTTAAAATTGGAAGAATATACTTCAAGAAGAAACCTTTACATCACAATTATTATATATAATGATTTCGCAATATTAATTGCTTAACCAATTGTTCCAATGTAAAATAAATTGTAGTTCAGTCGAGAACCGTGCCATAACCCTAAAAGGAACCATTTTACAACTCTGAAAAATAGCGTTATAGCTCTGAAAAGGAGCGATTAATGATTTGTCCACCATCCGTGTTTCACAAATCAGTCCTTGCACAACTAACTCGATTTAATCCTTTTAATGGATAAATGTTACGAAATCATTATATGTAATCATTTTAATGCAAAGTTTTTTCTTGAAAGACATTTTTTCAATTTTAAAAGATAATTCATTTTTTTCCCAACTTCTTGGACTAGCAATAAGTTATATTAGGCTCTGTAATGTTGTATTTGCACGTCTCTCTGAATAATACAATTAAATATGTCAAGGTGTATTGTAATAATCATAATTATACATTTCTGCGCAGTTTGAAAATAGCGCGCGAGTCGATCATAGAGTCTATAAATCTGGACCGATTGACTCCAGCCACCTGACATAGCCACGGTCATATTCCAAATTCCCCTTACCCCCTTTCAGGGGTCGAGGAACAAATTACTGATTTAGTGTGTACACCTAGGAACGGCCCTGGCTGCAGATAATATCAACAGTCCCAGCGCTGTGTCGGTTCGCTACCCGTCTTTTCGTTAATACCGTCTCCATCAACACTATTGTCAGGCGGCATGTTACAAGAAGTAGCAACAAGTAGCAACAAGTAGTTACAAGAAGCCCGTCACCTCTGGTTCTTCTATGTGATATGTGTACTGTAGATCTGATGGTTCGGAATCCACCTTAAACAGTAGCTGCTATCACCTTAATAGTCGACCCCGAAAAATTAATTAAAAAAAGAAAGAAGTGACAAAATATCGAAAGGCATGTAACGCAATAGGAGCGAGCCAAGTATCCTACTTTTATATCTATATGTAAAAAAACTATGTATTATGTATATCTATATGTAATAAAATATGTAAATTTAATAAATTTAAGTCTATCTCGTTTTAAATGTATATAATAACAGTGTAAAAAAGAATAAGTTTATACATGTACTTTTTATAAATTGAATGAATAAATACAAAAAGGGAAATGTTATCAGAGCTAACAGAAAATAAATAAATAAAAAAAATATAGAAGTAATTAATCATCGACATCTTATTCACGTTACCGTCTATTTGATGAAGCTGGAATGACTTATTAGCCTTCCTCGACATAACAGTAGAAGGAAAAAAAACAGCGCGAAACCGCACAGTTAAGATATTCAAACGGTTCAGATTCATCGTATTTTTTATACGAAAGCGTTTCAAGGAAAGATACAATATGTTCTGATCATTTTTTATTAAAAATATTCTCTATATAATTACGCATAATGTTAAGTTGCCCGATGTTACTATTTCGTCGTTTAAACTTTACAAGAAACAAATTTTTACGTTATTAAAAAAGAAAATTTTTGTTTTATAACTGTTTCAAGGACGAGCAGTTGAACGAGCTCTATATAATCCTTTCAAAAGGAACATCTCATTAATTATACGTTACTCTTGAAATTGGACAAAAAAATATTTTAATTCTTACACCCAGGGTTTCGAAAAGTATACATGTAGCCCTATGCATGTTGTACTTTGCTGTTGATAGAGGCAGCAATTTCGCCGCTTTTGAGGGAAAAGCATTACTATTTTTCTGGCCACAATTTCGAGAGAAACGCATAATAATCGTGATATTCGTATTTAGAAAAATTCTGTAAATAGAAGCATAAGACGCACATTTCGGAGAAAGCTCAAACAAAAACTCCTACCACTGAAAATTCTGCTTTAGTTTTTTTAGAAAATTTCAGGCAATTTTTGAAAACCCAAGCTATGCCTTTTATCTGATTCGTATAAAGCATTCTCAAAAAAAATTCATAAGCAATGATTGTGTTTTTGCCACAGAAAAATCTAAAAAAGAATTCGTTAGGCTAGTTTCTTCGTATATCTAGTCCCTGTCCCACACGGCTCTTGTTGCATTGATTCGTCACTTTCTATCCAAAACTCCTGAGATTTTTGTTGGTACCCCGGATTTGTCTCACTGATTATGGGGGTCTCCTGCGATGAATCTTAGAAATTTCGGAGAGAAAAATATCAATCGATGCGACAAGAGCGTGTAGGACAGGAATCATAAATATAAACAGTCGGTGATAGAGTTTCTCGCTCGTTACATTTATTCAGCGAAAACACTATATCTTCTCGCGAGTTTTATTTTAAATTATATATAATAATATTACATTTAAATTATAATAATTATACTCTAGAGTATAAGATAGCAATGTACGATGTTAAAATTTCTTTGAAACCTCAATGGGAAGTTAAAGTGCACGTTTCATAAGAGAACTATTTTGTTTGATCACTTCGTGGCTCGGGATGCAGTAAAAAAATTGTTTTCAACACATTGATGTGAAGAATAGTTGAAGAACAGAATAATTGTAATATTCATATTTGGGATAACTATGCTAAAACCGTCCAATAACTCGTATTTGAAAAAATTGTCAAACGAAAATTTTCTTCTATAAAAACTTATGCTTTTATTTTTTGCAAAGTTTTAAAGGGCAAATTGCAACATCGGGCCACTTAACATGGTACATAATTGTATAGAGAATATTTAGAATAAAAAGTCATCAGAGACTTTTGTGTTTTTCCTTGAAACGCTTTCGTGTAAAAAATATAATAAATCTGTATCTAATATGTTGATGACTGCACGGTTTCGGACTTTTTTCTTCTACTATTGTTAAGTCGAAGAAGGCTAACAAGTCATACCAGCTTGATCAAATAGACGTTAACGTGAAAAAGACGTCGATGATTGATTCAAATATGTTTCTATATTTTTTTTATTTATTTCTTTTCTGTTAGCTCTGGTAATATTTCCCCTTTTGTATTTATTCATTGAATTTACAAAAAGTACATGTATACACTTACTATTTTTTATAATGTTGCTATATACATTTAAAACAAGATAGATAGATTTAAATTGATAAAATTTGATTCTATCTTCCTACACTTTTTGTTTTACTTTTTTTACATGTAAATTTAAAAATAGAATATTTGGCTCCCCCCTGTCGCATCATTTGCCTTTCGATATTTTGTTACTTCTTGCGACATGCCATCTGACAACACTGTTGTTGGAGACGGTAGTAATGAAAATTGCAACATTGGGACGATATTACCTACAGCTGATGAAATAGCCATTGATAGCTAGTCAATTTTAAGAAGGATATATGTTATTTGAAAATCTTATGATTCGTCGTATACCAAGAACGAAACGATTCACTAAAGAACTTCGGTAGTACCGTGGGAAGCATAACAGATTACAAATGTTTGGACCAGGGTTCAGTTTCTGTCCTTGACGTTCTTTTTGTCTGGCTAAAATGATAAATACAGAAAAATGATCTTGTCTATGTCGTGCGCCAGAGTAATCAAGACTCTTTGCTTGGTGCCAGCAAGTTTTATTGCTGATATTTGCTTACAGCTTGCGCGACACCAATATAGTGTCACCAACAAATAAAGGTAATTTTGACGATGGCATTACATTAGTGTCGACAGATGCCACTATGACTTATAAAAAAAGATAATAACAATACACAACATTAAATATAAACATATTTTATTTTTCTATCATTAAGCCTATGTTGATTCCAACCCTTTACTGCCCAAATATTTTTCGTCACTGCAATCAATTTTATATATCATCAAACCGGCCAATATTAATCTCAAAATACAAATTATCGATAAATTTACAATTTTTTATAATTCCGTTTCTTTATAAAATCCTTTTTTATTCTTTTCCGAAATTATAGCGAGAAAAAATCTTTTCACTAAAAATTATTCGATATAATTTGTTTTAATATGTATGTAATATTTACAGAAGAAACCTGTTACGAAACCTATAAAAATTGATATACTATCGACGAGGAACAGTTGAGATTTTTCAGAAAGAGAAAAATAAATATTATAATTATATCTTCAGCTTCTGATTCGAATACTGATAAATGCAGTGATAATGAATGTAAGGTAGATAATATTAATAATAGTTTACAAGAATTGGTTATCGAGGAAGAAAGCAATGTTGTTACGGAAAAAAGTGCTATTCACTGTAGTGAATAATTGAATAAAGTAAATTTAGCTGTCGGCGAAAACCATTTTCTTTAACAAATAAGCATCACCCAAAATAAACTCGGCAGAGATTTTATTACTCCACAGAAATTAATACCTGCCCAACTATAAATTAATTAGAACGCAGAAAAGCCCCAACTAAAGGTAGCCGATATTCATATCGCGCTGCTTAAATTCCGAGTCTTGCTCGGGATGGCGGTAAAGTCAACGTGTTAAGCAAATAAACTTTTTTTTCTTTTTAAATTCATTATCCACACCGACTGCTAAGATCGTTTGACAGAGGATCTACTGTTTAAAAGCTGAGCTCCGAACATCACCAGAGCTACAGTATACATATCATATGGAAAAACCAGAAGTGATTGGCAGGATTGGAACCCGGGTGTCTCCCGCGTGGAAGTCCGAGCTTCTATCCACAACACCACTGTAGCTCTCCTGATAAACTTTTTATCCTCGAAATTAGAATAGACTGAGATTCCATTTGAAACATGTGTCACGTCAAATTTAATCCTCTACGATTAAATATTTTATAATAATCTTTGAAAATAAAAAATTGATAAAAAAACAGTAATAACTAATGGATCTTCCTAAGATAGGGAGCACCATATTAGTGACAGAGTATCCCCCCATAGTAGACAGAAAACACTTCATACAATAATATTTATTCTTGTAATAGATATAACCAAAAATTAAGAAAAAATCACAATAACAAAAGTTTATCGAATTGTGATTTTAAGCATATATAATTTAGAAAGTATAATTACTTACCTTTTGAAAGAAATTATAAAACGCAGTAGGACAGAAAAGAATCTTAACCTACAATTTTACCAGACTTACTCTCACTGCAATAATGTCAAACGTTATGTAATTTTTCTTGGCATGTGAAGAAAAAAGTTGATACTAACTAATTTTAATATTTGGGTATAAAAAGATGCGTCTAACTTTGTGTGCTTTCTAGATGAATTTTTAGATCATCCCATAGAAATCGTCCCCATATCAGGCTACTTTCCTCTATTACTCGTCTGTGTAAGAAGATCCGTTTTAAGTTGCAGATTATGAGGCTTCTAAAACGGTTAGTTTGTTTAAAAAATTTTCACTTACTTCTATCAAAAAGTGAGATATTTGATGTTGAAATTTTGCAAGCTTGTCGAGTAGTTTCGGCATTTTCCTACGATAACGTAGCGATCGTAAAGAATTTGGAGGTGCACTTTGACACAATTCTTTTTTTTTGTAATACTTCGTAATTTGCAAAAAAATTATATAAATTACACATTATAGCTCTTCTCAAGTGCTACGACTTTTATTGATATAATTTATTTTACATGCAAGGAGACTCATCTTAAATTATCTAGAATTAAAAATTAAAAAGCATGAAATATGTCACTTGCGAAAAGAGCTTTTTAGTATTTCCTTAATCGCAAAACTTATAAATTTAATTTCAATTGAAAATAGTAATTTTGCCAAGCGGCTATAACTTTTCTTTAAACAATTTATTACTATTTGAATTAAACGGCACCCTTTACATTACATCAATTTTCAAAAACGGAAATAACATTTGTACCCCATATAAAACGGGAAGTACGGATCCTTTAGAAGACCAACATATTTTTCTTCATCTTTAAATATATTTAAACTAATTTAATCCCGATTTCCAACTACCCAAACCCAATTAATTCAACGCGATTTTGACGAAATATTTGCTTTGAAAAGTATTTGCCGATTAAAAATAATAAGAAAATGTTATTTTAGCTTCAAAAATGTAATTTCAATCTATCTGTTATGGATGAAACATTGATTAACCCTTTAATTTGTACGCTCGAGTTAATTCCAGCGCGCTAAACAAACCAAACTGTGTACACGCGAAATAATTCGCGTGGCGTTGTATTTTATGCTGCCGCCTTATATAATTATAATTTTTCACACTTGAATATAATCGAGAATTAAAAATAACAATATGAAAGCTGAGAAAAAAAATCGTTTTATTGATATTTATCATTTACATGGGATTATAAGCTATAACACTTATTTATTCAAGAATAAAATATAGCCTTTTTCCTTGGAACAAAAGCGTGGTATATCAAAATTGTCCACAAAAAGAAAACTTGAATCAGGAGCGGTAACAAATGGAAACCTTTGAGGATGTGGATTTGGGTGGACATTGTTTATCTCCTTCCAATCAACGGTTATATCTTCTTCTCATATCATCAGAATCACTACTATACTTATCACTTTCTTCTGAGTCGCTTTCCGACAGCGTATTCATATTCAGATTCTGAATCGCTCATTTTTCAATATATATTTTACTAAAATGTAATGTAAAATACAACATAATAATAACAATACGAATAATAGTAATCAATATTCGGCTCTTTTCTGCAATGTGGATCAAAATCCAAAACAAAAATAAAAATTTTGACTAATTTTATATTTTTTGTATTTTTTTGCCAAGACAATGTTCTAAAGCGCGTTGTTTTACATTTAAAAAATGGACTTTTTTGGCCAGTTTCTTTCTTAAATCTATGCGTTACGGGGTTAACTATAAAAGAAAGTAATCTTTATTTCTCAAAACACTAAAAAGATTAATACAGTAGTTTTAAATTCAAATAAGCATATGCTTAAAGCGAAAATAAATATTAAATGTGTTTTCTTACTAAAAAGAAATGATTTAAAAATGAATAATGTAGTAAATAATATCTTACTTTAGTTCATATACATTATATTTTGTATAAAACAAATTTAGATATCTATATTTTATATATTTAAAAGAATAAAGAAATTACGGACTCACCCTTCTTCGTTCTCCTCTTCTTCCTGACCTGCTTCGTCTTTGCTTTCCTCCTCTGCCATACTCTTTACTATACTTCTTTTTTTCTTCTTACTTTCTTTCTTATTTAATAAGGTTTCGTTAAACAATGTTTTTATTATACGCTTTCTATTAAGCAAGCGTCATTTTCTTCACTGTTAACTTATTTCACTGTTACATAGGTAAAATCTTGGTTAGAGTACTGATGTCGTATGTATTATAAATGAAAATAAAATTGATTATTAATGTAGGGATATATGTGCATATGTATAAAAAAATTTAATCACATACACATACTCTTCTGAAAATTACACAACTGATGACGGTTCAAATGTAAAAAAAAAATAATACGCCAATTCTATAAGTTATAAAATATTTGTATTTTATTTTTAAAAAAATGAAAACACAATAGATAACATTTTAATTAATATCACGATCTGATCATGAAAATAAGAGAAACAAGATCACACAATTATACTTCAATTAATTCTTGTATTTAATTATAGGAATACAAGGATGCTACACTTAAAATATGAATTTCATATATTTATTAATATCACAATATTGCATTTCAAATAGCACCTCAATTGCACTGCAAAAAAACGTACAAAAAATGTTGGAGAAGACAAAAGGACGACACAAAAATGTCAAATTACAGAAAAAGACTATAATTTTATCACAAATTTAATGATTATTCGCGTTTAAAAGCAGAAAATATACTAACGATTCAAGGAATTATGTAACCATTGTCTTCATTTAATTGTAAAAGAAGAGAAGAGCAAAATCCCAATTTTTCATTTTAATTAATATTTGTAATTTATTATCAGAACCAAAGGCAAGATAGTTTGCCGAAGAAGATTCGCAATTTCGAAATGTTTTTGCACGACTGCACGGCCTCTCACTTTCTCCCCGGAAACCTTCGAGACACTTCGCTGGCTTCCGAAGACTTACAGGTGCGTGATTATAATTTGTTTTACCGTATAAGAACATTAGAGGGCGGAGAAACGACGAAACCTATAATCTATCATGCTTCATATATTCTGGTCTAGTTTTATTTGAAAAATTTCTAACATTTTATCACAGGGTGTCATATTTATTATTTTACTAAAACATTGCAATTATTATATTTTATATTTCGAGTTTTCTTTCTCATGTCTTTTGCTTTTTGAATATTGTACCGATTATAAATTATTTTTGGCATGCTCTATGTGGTATATTTAATTTTTTGAATGTTTTACTAGATGTAATCACTCGTCATTCTTTTAATTTAGAAATATTTGGTGTAACTTTTTTTCTAGTCAATTTTTTCTTAAACGTGTTAACAAAACTTGTTCTCAAAACATTATGTGTTAATATTCTTAATATAATCATTTCAAATTTGTTATTCTTTCTGATTAACATATACGTGCGTGCCTGCGAGCGTGTGTGCGTGTGTTCGTTGAGTGGTGTTAGAAATAAAATAAACCGTGTAAGACGAGAGAGTTTTTTGCATTTTAATCAGGTGTGTATTTTGTACAATATCCATAATCATAAGTAAATAACAGGAGGATGCGAGAGTCCAAATTAACTCGATGGCATTCATTTTTATGTAGCGTAAGAATTGATTTAATATCTGTAATAATAAATCATTGAAGAATTTCTTTAATTTTTGTACAAATAAATGCTTCTAAATATTATAGGAGTATATGTATAGGTATATACAATATCTGCGCCAATATATATATTATAATGAATCATGTAAAATGATTAATTCTTCTAAATACTCAATAAACAAATTAGAGAATAACAATAATAAACATTAAAAAAATCTCTGGAGTAATAGTAGTATAACCTTCAAAATTCCAAGAAAAATTTCTTTTTTTATTAGCATAAATTTTTCAGATTCTGCAAAAGTATTAATGTATTTTCAAATAATCTGTAAGATAATAGCACATAGTTTCAAAAAATCTTCAAGGAAACATGAAAAAATTCTCAGAAGGAATAATCGACAATAATAAAAAAAAATATGTACTAAAACAATAATATAATATCTAAAAATCTCTGAATATGTTAATATGATTAAAATAGAAAAAGATTTTCGAAAAGAGCCACCGAATTATTTTGACCCAAAAAAATAAATCGACGATTATTCATTTTATTCCTCCTCCTCCTCTTCCTCCTCTTCTTCTTCCTCCTCTTCTTCCTCTTCTTCTTCCTCCTCCTCTTCTTCCTCCTCGCCCTCTTCCTTTTCCGCTCCCTCCTCTTCCTCCTCTTCCTCTTCAAATTGCGGTTCCTCGAGTTCCTCGTCGTCGGCGGCGGCTTTCACGTCCTCCTCACCTTCCGGCGATTCGGGGTCCCCTGGTTTCTTACCCGGCCTCTCGCCGAACCACTTTGGTAGCTTCGCTGTTTTTTAAAATTTTTTTTTTTATAAGAAGTAGAAAAAATTAATGAGAAGTTCAATAATCAGTGGAGAAGATTTTTTAATTAAGTGTGTGCGTGTGTGTGTGTGCGTACGTACATGTGTCTGTGCGTACGCACATAAGCAGGTACGTATCTTTCATTATTTAGTAATTTTTCCGTATTTTTGGAAATGGATATATTAAAATGAAATCTGAATAACTTTAAAACAAATGTTTCAGTTAGCACATCGGTCAATTGGGATAGTAATATTATACGGTAATTATGATGAAACAAATTTAAATATGAAAAAGAATCTCTATCAAAGCCCCGAATTGAAATACACCTCACATAAACGTGATTCTTTAATTAATCTATCAAGTAAATATAGCTTTGAATTTTCATTTAGAATCATTTACAAAATGAATTCGATAAAGAATAAAATATATATCATTTAATCCGCTATGTAGACACATATTACCCTTGACGAAACAAATTGAATGAAGGGTAATCTATAATAAATATTATATCTAAATTTATAATAAATAAATAAATGGATCTCTTAATCGATGAAAAAATTTCTCGATAGATAAGAGTTCTATATTTTAGACTAAAGAAACAAATGAAATAAGTGCTTCGAAGTCTCGATAATGTCTATCAATACGTACTCTTCTGCCTGCCAAGAAACTGTTCCTTCTGCTGAGTCCACTGCTTCTCTATTATCTCCTTCTGCTGCTCGGTTAGGCCCTGGAAACAGCCACGTAGGGGAGGGGAATACCGCATGCTAGGTGCAGGGCAAAAAGGGGCCACGAGAGGGAAACATTTAGCCAAAACATTCGGTTCTTTACTCTCTCGTTTTTTACTTCTCTTTTTTCCTTCTCATCTTATCTCTGCCTCCTCCTCTTCTTCTGGTTTTTCTCGAAAAGGTGGGCTTTTTAAACGATATACAAGGGGCTGGATGTTATAAGAAACAAGAGTTTGCGTGTTGGTGTATATGTTTTGTGGATTATTTATATTACATTTATTTTATCCTCCTTTTAGTTTTTCGTATAAATAAGTGGTTTATAGAAAAATGCAGGGGATGCTTTATCACGGATTTACGGGAAAAATTCTTTGATTATTTAAGGAAGAAATACATTAATCATTTAAAAGAACGACTAATTATTTAAATACACAACCCGCCGATTATTACAAATGGCAATTCATTGATCATTTTTAAAAAATATTCAGGGATTATCCCAGGAAAAATTCGTTGAGGTTGCTTAATAAGCCACTTCACTGATTATTTAAGCGGAGAGTTGATTATTCAAGGAAAAACTTCATTGATTATTTAACAGAACAATTGATTTTTGAAAGTGGTCAACCCACTGATTATTACAAATGGGTTCAAATCCATCGATTATTCATCACCATAAACAGAAAGAAAAATAAAACGAGACTATAAAGGAGAGGGGGAAGACACCAGCAGCACGGGGAAAAAACGAATAAAGAGAAAAATCTCGGGTGGGGAAAAAGAAATTTCTCCACATATATTCCTTAAAAGAAACTCACTTTTGGTGCGCTTCATGAACTGTTCTGTTTTTTGTTTCCAGACTTTCTCGTTGTACTCGGCTAAAAGCGTGTCATAGCCCTGCGACCCAATTGATTTCTTTTTTATACTCTTTCCGTTTTACAATTGTTCAATTTTTTTTTCCAATTTTACCCATTTTTCAATTTTTTTATTCTTCGAATTTTTCATGCTCTCACTACTTTGTATTCCAAATTCCATTATTTGCAAATTTAATTCACCAAATTGCAAACCAAACTCAACTTTTTACAAGTCGAGATTTCCACAGAATTATTCTTTTTTTAACTTTTGGAATAAAAATAAAATAAATTGCGAATTTTTAATTATGAAATTCAAAATTTTATCGCATGTGTTGCAAAGATGTCGATAAAATACTTATTTAAAATTAATTAGAAACACGTTACACGTGAAATTTATAATTGTTTTTTTTTAATTCATTTTCAAAACATATCACATGAGAAAACCAGAGATGATGGAGCGCGGAATTCGAACCCGCGTCTCACGCATAGAAGTCCGAGCATCTATTTTAGGGGTGGGCAACTTTTTCATTAACAATGATTTTCATATCACGGTGGGGGCCTGTTTCTATGAATAATGCAACTAAATATATTAACATGTATTGCACCTCCGCGGTCGTATTCCTGCTTCTCCTTGCTCCCTTTCAGGGGTCATGCAATATATTAATGCATCATGCAACATTTTGAAATTGTACACCGATGGGTCTCACTTTTCTAATGCAATCCTCTGTTACTTAACGATGATAATCCCTGCATAGCCATTAACACAGTAATTCTAACTATTCTGCATTTAGTCGAAACGGAAATAGTACCGGAAAAACTTCATCCATGTCACTCATGGTTTATATTTGTATCGTCTTCAAATCTTTCGTTTTATCTATCATTTATTTTTTCTTCAGAATATATAGTCATTTTATATTAACAATGTACTACTGTTTTGATCATTAATAGTCTTCAATCATCAATTCCTAAATGATCACATATCCAAATATCAGTATTGGATCAAATAATTAAGATCCATACTACGTTTTATTTCCGAAAAACGAAAACAATCAACTTATTTCTTTTGTATTTCTTCGTAGCTTGTCACGCAATCATCTATAATAATAACTCAAAAATCGGTTTCCAGACTTTCAGAGATAAGCGCTCGGGTTTCCAGAAGGGAGATCCGAGTTCGAATTCCCCACTCATCATCTCGCGTTTTTTCGATGTGATATGTATACTGCAGTTCTAATGGTTCGAAATCCACATTAACCCTTTGACTACTGACTGCTTTAAGTTGAAGCACTTTGCGTGAGCAATGTGCGGCCGACAGTAGCGATCTCTGGGAACTAAATACTTTTTCGTGCAATATGTATCTTGTCGATTGCATATTAACACATGATGGAGTACCCAAGCCAATTACTATTACTTTGTCAACTCCAACGGATTCACACATTTTATATTTTCAATATATACGTTCATAGTCTGCACCGATGGCGTGCGCCAGATGCGCCTATAGGTTACACCGATGGTTGTTACTGGACGCATATATGCATCCATAGCAGTCAAAGGGTTAAATAGTAGGTCTTAAGTCAACCGACTCGATAATTAATACCGAAAATAAACTGAAGATGAAGATAATAGTCGCTTATCGTTCAGACGATAAGGAACGTAATATATATCATACTCAATATAATTTTGAATGTTTTTTATTATGATTAATTATTTTTATTATGAGTGCTTGTAAAGAGAATTTTATTTAAAAAAAAAGACTTGATTTGCAAATGGTTAAATTTGAAATGCAAAATTTGTATTCAAATTTTATCTAATTATGTCATTTTTCCAACTTTTTAGTTTTTGGAGTCATTCATTTATTCATTTACCACGCCATTCTATTTTTCTATTTGTTTTCAATTATTACCCCTTAAAGCAACAATGAATTTATTTCTTCGATAATTAGCGTGGAAAAATGTTGCGATCAGATTTTATTATAGATTTTCATTTTTTTTCCTTGTTATTTATAGTAGGAAGACAATTTCCGTATCGATTTCCCTTCTTCTGCTTCTCTTTCTGAATTTTCTTTTTATACACTTATTCGCTGGCATCGAAGAAAACCAGTATTATCAAAAATATGTCTTAAACAACATAGAAAGTTTGAAATTTTGCAAAAGTGATCCTAAAATTAATTAAAATGCTCTGAAATTTATATAGAATATTCCCAAATAAATCAGAACTTACTAAAACGAATCAAAACATATCTAAGAAATAAATGGAATGTCATGAAATTAATGGAAACCATTCAATATTATAGCGAAATATCGCAAAATTCATCAGGAGATCCTAAAATCAATTAAAAAACTCCAGAAATCAATTACAGCCCCTTGACCTTGGTTAATATATTCAGAAATAAATTATAATCTCCGAGTAACAATTAAGTAATGCAGATATTAATGCTACCACTAGTTTTAAAAAATCGTGGAATATCTGTAGATTAAAATTTCCACGTTGAAACTATTATGAATATATTTTTCTTTTTCTTTTCATCGAAAAACACTGGATTACTCCGTTATTTATATCTGCTAATAACAATAAAAATACTTACACCTTCGAAAAGTTTCTTTTTGTCATCGTAGGACCTAGTATCCACACGTCGCTCGTACTTTGAGGCGACTTGTATTTTGGGCTGCAATAAAACATATTATTGATATATACAGTCTCCATACTGTTTCTTTGTCAATTGCCTTACTCTTTCTTTAATCGCTTAATTTTCCTTTAAAGTTTTTTACTACCGAATTTCTTACAATACGTCTGTGTGTGTGAGTGTATATAATCACGGAAAATATACTCACAGGATACTTGCCAGTAAGGGCCTCAGGATCTAATCCTTTTTTTAAAGCCTTGTGCCTCAGCTGCTGCTTCTGACGTTCTTTCAGCTCTTTAAGCTACGATTTGAAATAAACCCAATTAGCTTAATATAATAAAATACATTAACATATCCTAAAAAGGCAGAAAGATAGCAAATCTGGTCATCCAAAGGTAATTTTCAATTGAAGTTCTTTAAGCCACTCTCTCTCTCTCAAGTATTTATGCACTTTTTTCTCCTATTTTTGTTACAGCCTCAAAAGACTAGCAAATGTTTTTAAATTTTTATTAAAAAGCGTATTTTTCAACAATGTTAACGAAGAAATAATTAAAAAATTATGATGTGTGTTCGATAATGAATGCGCATTAAACGACGAACAAAAAAATGCATTGAAAGATTTAATAATAAATAACTATATTATTTATGCCATTAATAATCGAACATCATAAGAAATTAATTAAATTGATGACGTACAGATTCTCTATGTCACCAAGTTAATTAATCTGTACTGAAAGAAAACTATAAAAATAATAAGTAACTGACGTCGTAATCCTGCCGTTTCTGTCTCTCCTCCAGATCGTATTTTTCGGTCTCTAGCTTGACGATCGTCTCCCACAATTCGGTCGCCTTGTTTCGCAGCTTGTCAATCGACAGACCCTCAATCTCTAGCGGCTTAATACGTATGCTTAACGAGATCTTCTTCTCCTCCTCCAGTTGCTCCTTCGTCTTGTTTCGCTCCAATTGTGCCGACGATAGATTTCCCTGGGCAAATGTGAAAATGAAATTAACCCTTTAATACAACAATGCGGATGGCCGCATACATGAATCAACCGCGATTTTTCTTACTATTTTAGTGTAACAAGTGTAAATATGAAGTTGCGCGCTGAGGCATAGCGGCCGAAACTGTCTTTATAATCTGTTAGCAACATTGGCGATCATGAAACACTGCTCAAACAATTTTTGTAATTAACTTTTAAAGTTTGGTATTAGAACTTGGCAAGTGATCCATTGTACACAAGTTAATAAGATTGTTATTTATAAACAATGTAGGTGAGCAATTTGTTTATTCTATTCTGACATGCGTGTACATGCAAAGTGTGCAACAAAATTTACAATATATACTTATTTATCATTTCGATAGGACGTAAAAATTGATATATAATTCACTTATATATGTATCAAATATTTATATGTCAAATTGCATTCCTAAACGTACATTTATTCCGTGTGCTGAAGTATAGTTACATTGGTAATATACACAATGGTAAATACGTTGATCCAAAAAAATACAAAGGGTGCGGGAATGTTTTTTTTTCTAATTAAACGGGAGTCGACCTCTTAGATCATTAGCCCACACGGGTGTGCTTCTCACGCAGGGGATGGGCTACTTGTCTGGGTACATAAGGCATAAGGTGATTAGGGATTAGTCGAAAGCTTGATCCAACCAGCTACTGAGGGAAATTCACATACTTAGGCATTACAAGGCAATGTGTGACGAGTCGAGTCCCACAAGGGTGGTTGAAATAAATCACCTGAATAGGAATAAAATGCGTATTGCAGTAGGCCTGCTTACGGACTACCAAAGGATAAAGTAGCATCTGCCTTTAATACGTAATACAATAGTATCTGGGAGCACCAATCATGGATGCAAAAGAATTCAAGAGGACCTCTTTGCGCAGGTTTCTAAAATTTGCTAATGAGAGTACTGCAACCGCCACCCAAGTAGGGGCTCGAGAATAATTATTCAAGGGGACTAAACGCTCGATGAGCTTTTATTACTATTAGTGCTACTACGGGTTCAGCGATAGGAAACCTCTGAAACGATGCAGGAGCAAAGAGATCTTTCGCTGGTATAGGCTGCGTTTAGACTGCTGACGTCACACGTCAGAGAGAAAATCAGAATCTCCGTGCTTACTGGGAATGTACACGCTGAATCATTAACTTGTTCCTCCACCCCTGAAGGGGAGCAAGGAGAAGCTGGAATACGACTAGGGAGGTGCCAAGCGGCAGAGACCAGCTGGACTTGATTTATCGGCTCTACGATCCACATTCGCGCGATTTATGAACTGCGCAAAAACTTATAATCATGGTCGATGTAATATATACATATTGATATACAGGGTGATTCGAGTAACCGAGCCAAGCTATAACTCTTTTTTAGATGAAGTTAAACAACAATTGTACAGAAAAACTGCTTTCCAAAAGCTACATCATCTTATATGCCGACTTTTGCCCTTAAGTCCGTTAGTGCGTCTGCAAAGTGCAGTTACATTTTTTTTTTTTTAAATGGAACCACCCATTTTTTTTACATAAACACGTTGCTTAAACCATTCTGCGATTAAAGTGTATAAGGAAAGTCATCGAAAGAACAATAGTTCATAAAATATTTCGCCTTATTCGAATACTTATAACAGATACCCAAACGATTCACTATCCCATTACGTGGACGTTTTGGATCCCAATTATGGCCAGTTACTATGTTAATCAGACATTTTATACGATGTACGGTATCGACATTTTTCAGAATTTACTGTACGCACTCTACTCGACGATGTTCCGCTACAGTCGCGTTTGAATCTAAAATACTACCAGCAAGACGGAGCATCAGCACATAACGCCCGAGTGGTTACCAGATTTTTAACCGAAACGTATAGGCAAAATTGGTTCTGTACCCACAGCCCAACGTTTTGGTCTGCACTTTCGCCAGACTTGAATCCCCCTGATTTTTTCCTGTGGGAATATTTGAAAAATCAAGTGTATGCGCAACCTTTTGTTCGGTTGACGACTTAAAGGAAAGAATTAGGCATCACTGTTCACGTATAACTGTTGGTCGACTCAGTAATGTAATGAATAACGTTTGTATCGTAACGGTGAAACGTTTGAGTATTTGTTATAAATGTTCGAATAAAGTGAAATATCTCATAAACTATTGTTTTTTCGGTGACTTTCCTATACAGTTTAATTGCAGAATGGCTTAAGGAACGTGTTTATGTAAAACGAAGTGGGTGGTTCCATTAAAAAAAAAAAACAGGGCGATTGCACTTTGTAGATGCTCTATAGCACTTGAGAAGAAAAAATCGGCGCATAAGACAATGGAGCTTTTCGAACAAAGCAAACTTTTCCGGTATAATTTTTTTCTAACTTCACTTAAAAAAGCTTATAGCTGGCCGCAGTTACTAATATCCTGTATTTAGTTGCATTATTCATAGAAACAGGCGAATATAATATTACGGAACCTGATATAAATTATTGCCAGTATAAGAAGATGAAAAAGGAGGGTGTTAATTTTCAAAATTGAAAAAATATCCTCCAAAAAACTTTTAAATTTGAGCAAAACATTGCACGGATAAAAACTATTTTATGCTTGAATAATTGGAAAGACTATTGATGTTACGAAGTCGTACGAAACAACTCAGATGCAGAAGTTTCTTTTTGAAGAACATTTTTTTTCAATTTTTAAAGCTAACATCCTCCTTCTGTTTCTCCTTACACAGGCAATAACTTATATTGGGTTCCTCAATTTTACATTCGCCTGTTTCTATGAACAATGCAACTAAATATAGCAATATGTATTACACCGATTATGATTATAAATTTCTGCGTACTGTGTAAATCGCGCGCATGTCGATCGTAGAGTTCATAAATCAAGTCCAACCGATCCCTGCCGTCTGGCATCTCCACGTTTGTATCACAGCTTCTCCTGGCTACCTTTCAGAGGTCATCACAAATTAATGATTCAGTATATACCAAACTCCAGGTTTCTGTGTACCACGATTCTATCTGTGTTTACATTAATACTTTAAATCTCATCGCTTCCTTCGCGCTATTTCACTCGAACTCGTCACATCTTATTTACTACTTTTGTCGCGCAGCCGAATTAATGTGTGTAAAAAAAAAGAGTGAGTCAGAAAAGACATGTTAATAAATCTTATTAAGATAATAAAAGTATATTAAATAGATTAAATGTGAAAATTATTTAAAAAATCATTAAAAGTACACCGTCATAAAGTTGTATTTATTCCGTAATTATACCATTTTGTGCATACCACATATATGTTAAAAAAAAATGACCGTAATTATTGTAAGAAATGGCCAATTATTTTGATTGGCTTAGTAATTTCAGTGTTGTGAAAAAGAGAATATGTACTAAAATTAAGTGACAAAGGAAGACTCACGGCTAGATCTTTTTTGGTGATGGTGAAATTGGGTCCCTTCTTGCTCTGATCCTTCATCGCCTGCATCATCGCCTGGCGCTTCTTCTCCGATTCCTCGAGGCGCCTTTTTACAATTATTAACATTTATATGACATTTCGAGTAAATAAAATGCGAAACAAAAAATATTTGAGCAAAAAACAGATTTTCATGAAGAAGAAAATTGTAGACGTACCTTCTCTTCTCCTCGATGTCTCTCTGCTTCTTTTCCTCTGAAAAAAAGATTACACATATTTAATAATACAGGCACACACTGGTATATCAAAATTTGTTTATATAGTCACCGATTTCACGTTGTCGCCGTTCCTCTTCCTCCTTCTTCTTCTGGGCAAGCCTTTTTTCTTCGTCGGCGCGCGTGATCTTGCGCTTTGCTTGCTTCTCCTGAAATAATCATATTTCGTATTCGTTTATTACCTCATTTTTAAAAATGTATATATTTCCTGAGTAATATTGAAAAAAAAAGCTAACAAACACTAAAACGATAAGACACTACGCACGCAACGAATTAATGAGAGATTTATTAGATGATAAAATACAAACCTTCAGGCGCTTCAATTCCTCCTCTTCTTTCGCCCTCTGCTTTCGCCATTCTGCAATATATTCTTTCAGTTGCTCGTCCAAGTCACTCCTCTTTTGTTCTTGCCTCTGGATTTTTCGTCAAAAAAAACAAACAAAATGCATAAATATGCCAGGATCCACGAAAATTCTCAAAAATTGGTTCAGCATGTAATTTTGAATATATTGAAAATCTTATTGAAAAACTCACCTTCATAAACTCGATGTTCTCCCCGGAGTCCCTGGACAGAATGGAATTGTGGTTTAATCCCCCCCTTTCTTTTTATTTCCCCTCCTTTTGTTTTCTTCTGCTTTAAATTATCTCATTTTGTTTTATTTAATTCTATCGTGTTTTATTTTGTTTCACGTAACATTTTATAGAGTTCAAGATTATTGCTTTTAGAACCATTATATAAAGGTGACCTTCAACTTTAAAAGGAAAATAAATTATGCAATTATGTCACGTGGTTCAAAATAAATAGCACTGCAAATTGCGAGATTTTTGGCAAACGTTAGTTTAAAAAGCTATAGTAAATATTCTCTCGATACACCTAGCCATCCACCCACTTACCCACTCAAACGCGTGTACACGCACACACGCACACACACATACACATCTATGCATATAGTACATCCTTGAAATAACAAATGTTTAAATTTAATATAGGATTCAGTATGCAAATTATTATATACAATGTAATATGTATGCTATGCAATATATACTTAATGAGTTAAATATACATATTTACTTGTATATACTTATACAATTGAATTCCTCAAATTTAATTCTGTCTTTATTAATTTGATTATTAATTGTATGATAAAATTTTATTAGCTAAACTTAAATCTAACAGAAAAGAACAACACATACATAAAAATATACATTATGTATCTTCCAACTTTTATCAAAGCAAACATTTTTTTAATTATATAGAATGCTAATGAATATGTAAAGAAAACCATTGAAAATAAAGTAAAAGAATCACTAGAGATTCAATAAGTTCTATAGAGAAATTGTATGACGAATTAAAATCCAATCGTAGAAATAAATTAGATAAATTGCTAATTAACTAAATTGGAAGATAAATAACTAATTAAATTATTGAAGGAAAAAAATTAGACAAGACAATAATGTTATCAGAATAAAATAACGGAATGGCAACAAAATTAAGTAGAAAATTAATATACCAGATAAAGAAATAAAACAAAAAATGATATTATATATATATATATGTAGAAAAGAAGCAAAGCCATTTGGAAATTCGAAAATTAATGTTTAGTTTTGTCAAGCATATGAAAATTACAATTACATATATAAATAAATAAGAATTATACATAATTACATGAAAACTTCTTATATAATTACATAACAATTCCATATGTGTAAATAAATATGTATAAATTGTATCTGTGAATAAATTAAGATTATACGTTGCGGGACAAATCGAAATTGTACATCTACTTGTAAATAACCCTTTGCACTTGGATGTCCCGTCTCAGAGAACTTATTAGCGATTATATACGATAAACCTATGCGGCCGTGGAGGGCAAAACAAAATCATGAAGAAATTTATTCACATTTACCAAAGATAGCAAGAAAATATTATTATCGGTTAATGTGATAAGTTTCGACAAATTAATCATTTTGACCATAACATATATACCGAGATAGGTATACGTAAAGAAAATATCAGCCGACATTACATCGAAAGTGAACCTGTAAAACATATTCATAACAGTCTCGATAAATCTCTTTCATATAGAAGGAAAACGATAAGAAGTATCTTCCAAAAAAGAGTTAATATGCAATTACGCTTCGTACAATACGGCGAAGCTTGAACAAATGAACAGTCAAACCTAAAAACGTGAAAAAAGATTTTTGAAGCTGAGTGAAGTTTCTCTAGAAATGTTGAACGGTAAACCTGCACCAAGTCAAAAAGGTAAAGTTGAAAACAATATTCTTTTGGCAAATTTTATTTTGTAATTTCGTAATTTTACAATTAAAAATGTTTAGCCCACTTACTTAATTTCAAGAATAATGGCAAATTAACAATGCATGCGTGAGACCTACGGTATAAGCAGCAAAAAAAATAAGTTCGATACTAGTTTTTACACTAATATGTTAGAAAAATTATACGGAACTATACTATCTGTTTATACAGAGATACTAGGTGAAACACTTCAAATAAATTAGTTTTGTTTAACTTCTACTAACGAACCTGCGATGCATATTTGTGGCTGCTTTAGACGTTGCCATACGTTAGACAAATAAAAGTAGTAGAACTTTTATTTTTTCCTTATCATAAATGTGTCCCATAGTGTCTAAAGATTTAATATGGAGCGATTTCTGTATGCGCCGTTTCATAGTCTAGCACTGCCAAATTGTTGGCAAACACTCTGCGAGACGACTCCAAGTGTAAAGGGTTAAATAAAAATGATAAATGTACATATAGAAAAAAAAGTAAATAGGGCAATCACGTATATAAATAAAATATGGGTATATATTTATGAAGAAATATAAATTGTAAAGTGCCATATCAACATGTGAACACAATGTAAATGTAATAAATATTTACAAAGTTGGCAAGAGAATAAAATAAGGTGTGTATGTATAGACAAAAAAAAAATTGCGACGGGACTTTTGTAAGAGCATAAAACTTGGAGGGTATAATATTATTCACATGGGTAACGGGGGGGGTTGAAGGTTCAAACCGATGTAAAATCAAAACAAAATTTTGAAACTTACTTTTGGGACGCCCTACCCCTACAAAAGAAGAGAGAAAATGTCAATATAAATAACTTCACACATAATTGACACATTTAAACTCGATTCTCCTTTTCAAGAAAGGAAACAGAAAAATGAGAAAATGATGTTTAAACTAAAGTTGGACAAGAACAACGACGAACAAGACGACAAACTCTTTTGTTTTTGTTTTTGTTACATTTTTTTAGGGGAAGGTAAACATCGGACGAAACAATGATAAATTGGATTTTGTATTATTATTAATAACAGTGAATTGTCTGTTGATAAATAGCAGAGCTTAAGATAATTGGATATAAATATTGATTATATGTAAATATACATATTAATCAATATGAAATCGATTTAAAAATAACGAATTAAATTTTCCATTTTTTAAAGTAGCTTCTCAATGAAAAATAATAATTGGTGCATTCTTCCTTTCTGAAATTTACTTAAAAACTTCTCTTCTTAATTGTGTGCGTGAGTATGTACGCGCGCGCATGTGTGGGCGTGTGTATACGCGCGTGCACGTACACGCACGTTTGTGTTTGTGTTTTTGTTTCTGTGTATACAATAACTTAACCCTGTTCCCAGCAAAATAAATTAATGACATTCCTCTATTTATATATCCTACAATTCCCTTTATTTGTATACAATTTATATAATATAAGAGATACTTTTCTATATAAAGAGATTTTATTTAGTAGAAAAAATAATTTTTTATATGGAAAACGATGCTTTAAATGCGAAACATAATCTGTTTCATGTTACAAATATAAATAAATATAAAAGAATTTTCAAGTACATGAAACAATCTTTAAATGCAAAAAGCAACTTCGTAAAAGGTACAGAATATTTTGTGAAATATATAAAGCAATTTGCTTGACAAAAAACAATTTGTTTATCGTAACACAAATTAGCCTCCTCATGATTAACAACTTTCCTGGAAATTTTCAGCCGACAAGTTTGCAACGTGGAAATAAACGAGTTAGTAAATGCGAACGAAGGGACGAAAAAGTGGATTAATTAAGTGGTTAATTTGAATTAATTTATCAGAGCAGTGCCAGAGATGAAAAAAAAATTATCGTTAATACAATAATCCTCTAATAATTTCCGTATTGCAACAAACACTTCATGCTTTGCAACAACAAAACTTCTGCCACTTCTTTCTTTGCATTCTTTGCCATTTGTTGCTTGTTTATGGAAACTTACTCGATCCTCTTCTCCGGCTGCCTTTTGGTTTTTTTCGTTTTTCGGATTCGATATGTTTTTGTGGAGTTTTTTGTCATCGGTGGAATATTTTGGTATTGTATTTGGATTTTTCATCGTCGATGTCGATGTTGATGTTGATGTTGTTGATGTTGTTGATGGTTGAGGAGAGAAGAGAAAAAAATAAAAGGTAGGGGAAAAAAGAAAAAATAAACCACAAGAAAAGTTTTTTTTTTATAAACGGCAGAAGGTTTAATATTAAGATTAATTTATAAAAAGCGAAAGAGAGAATAAAATTATTTTATTAATGAAAAAATAATTAAAAATAATGTGAAGAAATAATAATAATAAAGAGGAGAAGAAAAATAGATTCCATTTATTAATGAAAAGAGAAATGAAGAATGAAATTGTACAATAAAGAAGAAAAGTGTGGAATCAAGTGAAATAAACATAGAAATAGATGCAAATGTAAACAAAGATATAGATGTAGTTATATACAGGGTGATAAAAGGAAAGGATTCACAATTACCAATCCATCATACAAAAATATAAAAATAACCAGAAATTACCAGTGGATTACATGTGGAATTTATAATTACGTATGAGTTTGCTTAACGAATTGGTGATTATTATTATATAAGTATATTAGGTGTGTGTGTGTGTATTATTAAATACATGCAATATGGATATCTTTCTATTATACAAAATTAAGTTGTGAATTTCTTAACAAAAAAAAATACATTTTAATTTTCTTTATTACAAAAGCTTGAGAACACAATTTCATAGAAAAATTCGACATACAAAAGGATGCACCTGATTTGTGTACACCGTTGAATCTGCTTTGTAAACATTTTAATTTAGACTGCAAAATCGGCATTCTATTTACCTTAGAAATCACGAATATCATTTTATCATCCTGTATAAGAATATAAGTTGCAAATTAAGTTATTTAGATTATTGATAGAGAATAATTAATTAGAGGAGAGAGAGAGAGAGAGAGAGAGAGAGAGAGAGAGAGAGAGAGAGAGACGATGAGATTAAAGTAAATATAAAGATCCAGTAGATCCTGCAACTTACTTCCTGCAATGAGAAAAAGGAACCGACAGGGATTCGTCGATGGTTATTTAAACAAACTTCTAAAAAGTAAATAAAAGTAAAGAGAAAATAAAAAGAGAGTAGGAAAGTTTGAAAAAGACAAGAATAAGAGAGAAGTTTAGAGAAAATAAAGAACTGAAGCAAATACAAAAGAAAAAGGAAAAATTAAGTTAAAAGCTAAGTAAAAAAAGATCAGAAAAAGTACAAAAATAAAAATTACAATTTTGGGAAAAATAAGAAATAATAATAATAATAATAATATATATGTGGAAAAATTAACAGAGAGTAGCAGACGAATTGAAAAAAATACGAATAAAAACACAAAAGATCGGTATAAGCATAAAAAAAATAAGAAAGAATTCAAGAAGAATTCAACAAAAAATAATATAAAAAAAGAGTGAAAGAAAGTAAGGAATAAAATGGCACAAGAAGAAAAGATAGACAATCAAAAGGAAAGAATCTATAAAAATATGAGACAGACTCGAGAAAACAACAAAAAAATTCAGAAAGTAGGTGAGAGAGAAAAGGAAAGAGAGGCAGGGTGATAGGGAGGGAGGGAGGGGGAGAGAGAGAGAGAGAGAGAGAGAGAGAGAGAGAGAGAGAGAGAGAGAATTGACTTACACTTCCTCGATCTCCTCTTCGCTGCTGGAAAAAAAAAAGAAAAAGAAGAAGGAGAAACAAAAATCGAGCTGGGGGGAGTAGTCGTGCTTTTGTTAGTCACAAAAAATAAATTTAATATATATATATATGTAAGAACCTGACAGGGAGGGGCAAAAACCAGTTTTTGGATAATCAAACGACCAAACGATTAAATAATTAAATAATTGGACAATTATTGAATAATTGATCGATTAAACAATTAAACAATTAATTGACTTCGGCATTAAATAAGTATAAAATTAAATAATTAAGCAAATAAACAATCAAACGATTGAACAATTATGCACTTAAATAATCGTAAATGAGAGTAATCAAATAAATAATACTTAAATACCTAAATTGAACATCGTTTGTGAAGGATGTTTTTTGGATGATTAATGGACACAAATCTTCATGAGATATTGAAATAATCAATTGATCGCATATTTAAACAACCGATTTATCACACAATTGAATAATTACACAATAAAATAATTGACCAATTAAATAATTAAACAATTAAATGATCATCACATTTTTGGGGAAAGGGCCAAACGTTACTTTTTTTTTTATTGGTGAACTTTTCGTTGGAAATGGGCTCGTTGCTTTGTCGAGAGAAAAAATGTGGCTTCCTTGTGCGTTTTTCCATTGAAAAATAATTGAAATCAGTGTGAAGGTATCATCATTATTTCTACTTAAAAACGTGGTAAATAATTAACTCCATTTCTGTGGTAATATTATAGAAGTTTCTACAAAAATGATGACAAAGTAAACATTAAATTGGGGCTGAAATATCACAATGTCTTCTCCTTAAAATTATAATATTGAAAATAAAAAGTAATATTCAAATATTGAAATTCAGGTTAGATATTTTTCTTGAAAATTATAATACAGTTTTAATTAAATGTAAACGGCTATATTGTAAATACTTCTCCTTAAAATCATAATGAAAAGATAATAGACTATATTATGTAGTATATGAATTGGTACTTACGAGTATTGGTCCTCGTCATCGGACATGTTTCCCGCTTTTTATGGAGCTGTAAAATAAATATAAAAAAATAAAGATGACAAATAAAATAAAACAGAGACACACTTATATATAATTGTTAAAATGTAAACATGACATTATCCCCATAATAATAAATAAAAATCCCTTGTACATTTTTATATCGCATGTTAAATCTTATGGTTAAATGATGCAACTCCTGAAAATAATTAAAACTTATTTTACATATAATTATTAATGTCACGTTTTTAAGTTTTCAGTAATCTTTTTACAGATTTATTACTAACAATATTGTTAATTTTTGACTACCGACATGGTGAATATTTCAGTAATATTTTTATTGGTTTTCTTTTTATAACTTTGCTGATTATTCACTTATATTATTACTGAATTAGCACTAGTAATTTTCTTCATTTTGATCCTAACGAATTTGTTGACTTTTTTATCAGTGGTTTTTCCTAACATTTTGACAGACTTTTAGCTAGTAATTGTAACGATTCTTTGTAAATAATTGTATTGATCTGTCACTAATAACTTTACTGATTTTTTATTAATGATAACTGTGTCATTTTTCACTGATAATGTTACTAAGTTTGCATTAATATTTTTGTTCACAATTCACAAAAATTTCACCTAATTTCAACTAATATATCTCGGACAATTTTTTATAAATAATTTTTCCACTGTTCAACCAATAATTTTATCGATAATTCATCTACGATTTCAATAATTTTTCATTAATAATTGTATTATTTAATGAACGCATTTTCTATACAGAATTTAAAGAAAGAAAAAATAGCTGCCTGGCAAAGACAAAATGTAACATGATACACTAACCCTGGTCTCTATAAATAGAGACTCTGTCCGTTAGCTTGGTAAAGAAAAATTCTAATTTTAGACAATGAATTTTTTTATCAGATAATAACGATTTATTAACAACTTATTATTGAGATTAATGCGTATATAGTTATGTATATAGTATATGTTCATGTACATTGATATACTCTGTGCACATATATTGATATGGATATGTGTATTGTAGGCGCCGTGGAAAAAATTCGAGTCGTTAGATTGTTGGACCGGGTTTCGGACCCGGGACCTTTTCGTCAAAACCCGCAAACGCCTATTAGCGTTATGGATGATCCTACAATATCTATATGTACATTCAGGTGTGTGTGTGTGTGTGTGTGTGTGTGTGTGTGTGTGTGTGTGTGTGTGTGTGTGTGTGTGTGTGTGTGTGTGTGTGTGTGTGTGTGTTTGCTTGCTCATCCAAGGATCTATAAATGGAGCAGCTGCCCCCTCTCCTAGCAAAGAAAAACTCTAATTTTGGACTATTGATTTTAACAAGAGAGTAGTGGTTTATATCTAATATACTATTGCTATTAATGCATGTATGCCTGTATGCATATCTGTATGCGTGTACTTCGCGATTGATATGATTATATCAAGTATGTCATTAAACTAATTAATATCAGATACGTCAACAAATTAATGTACACGAATATGATGAATTTTTAAGTATGAATATATGTAAATGTAAATATATGAGTACATATGTAAATACATAAATACTAATATCGATGAACCTGAACAAAGACTTATAACCATAAATATGAATATGTAATATTTTTACACATGTAGATACGCGGTCAGGCACCCAACAGCTCAACACGAAAAACTTTAAAACTATATATATACACTTTCACGCACCGCACGCAGTCATTCAAAAAAACTCCAAACATTAATATGTATATATATATATATATATATATAATATTCTTCAGGTGAATCCACACAATCACAATAAACTTACACCAGAAACTAATTTTCACTAATCTGCACAATAATTTTAGGCTTTTAAATAACCGAATGAATCTTATTTTAAACCAATCCAAAACCACTATTAGTATAAAAAACGTTATGAAAAATATTTTATCTATATTTTTGTCATAATTATATGTGTAATATTCTTCGCATATACCAATAAATTTTTAAACATATATGTATCCACATGTACAGAAAGAGAAAGAAAGAGAAAGAGAGAGAATAATTTTTTTCACGCACGAAACACTGTAAACTTACACTCTTTCTAACCGCGAAAGTAGAGTTCCTAAGATGCGTGAGATAGAAGAGCTTCGAAAAGCTGGTGGAATGTGGAGTCCGCGGCTGCTCAGGCGGCTCTGAAGAAGTCGGGCCAGAAAATCGGTAGCAGCAGGCCTCGTATCCGATTTTGAAATAGATATTCTATTCTTAAGCTTTCTCCTACCTCTTCCTCCACCTCCTCCTCTTCTTTTCCTTCGTCTCTGAGTTCGCCCACGCACGTGAGAATCCTCGATCCTCAATCAAGATCAATCGTCTGCACGGAACAAAAAATGTATAAATTTATTTTATTGCAAGACATTTGTAAGTCTCGAAAAGCTTTTACATCTCATTTATTTCAAGATTTATAAAGATTTAGCATAAATGTGGAAAAATTTAATTGTTTTACAGGTAATTTTTTATTTTATTCTGATACTTTTGGTATATTAAATACATTCCATCCGTGTCTATTTATTCTATGATTTCAATATGATACTTATAATGAAAGAACATAGTTTATTTTATCAATACCTTATTTTTTTTATCGTTTGTCTGTTTGTCCGTCTATAAATAGTATAATTTATATTAATTCTAGATTTATGTACATATTTATTCGTGAAAACATTTTATATTTTACCGACTTCTTTACAGGTTATTTGTATCTAATTTAATTTACATCTCTTAATTTACGATCCGTCAAAGAATGCTATATATACTGTATTCTAACATTTTTTATCTACTAAAAATACTTTTTACTTACTTTGTTCAATGATATATGTACGCTTTTAAACATACACTTTTTCATTTTGCTTGAAGATTTTTGCATCATTGAAGGCATTTTAGTTATTGCACTCCTACAGGTTATCCTTTTAATTCATTTTTTGATTTATATTCTATTAACGTTTCTATATTTATTTTGCTCACTGATTGATAATGTATAAAAAAATTCTTATTCTTTATGTTCTAGTGATAATTTATTTGTCTTTTTATTTATAAAATAATATGATTTATTTAAATTATTAATTAAAATAATATGATTTATTTTATGAAAAAACTTTTGTTTTATACAATCTATAACTCTTAATTCAGACTCCAATGAAATTTTTCATTTTTCCTTGAGGTTCAAATTGTTCCAACAGTCTTTATTCGTCTGATTTAAAGGTGTGTTAAATTCTTCCATGGAGGAGAGGGGTGTGATTCATTTTGTAAGTGATGCTTTTGTTTCATTCTAAGGTTTACAGCTTCTATAATAACATTTAATCTTATGTTCGGATGTCAGGCCTTTTCTTGTAATCATCTAGAAAAAGAATCTGATCAGTTTTTTAGTGACTTTTTAAAACCTCCTGATTTTTTAAGAAAAAACAATCCAACCAGACTTTGTTCTCTGTTACATTTACAATATATGTAATAGAAGTAACAAAAAAAATGTATCTTTTATCTCATTCTATCCTTTCCTGCACGCCCTTACCTTCATCACCATCTTTTTCGAGGAAGTAATAAATGGTTAATATAACTAAAAGACTAAAGAAGGCATTACACCAAAAAAGAATACATAAGATATATACGATAAGATAGAACAGGATCAGTGTGGGATAATATAACCGAGAATAAAAGAATGTAATGGAATAAGAAATGAACGATGTGCACCTGGCCCTGATTTTAAGCTTGTAAAGCACAGTTACATGTACTAGTTAATAGCCGAAACCTCAGACGTGCGCGCGCGCGCGCGTATGTGCGTATGCAATACTCTGCATACATGAAAATGCATCTATGCACTTTCTTGATTCCTATTCCCACTTCCCACCCTACCCAACAACCCCCACCTCACTAACGTGTGTATACTCGGAGTTACACCGTGGTGATGCGCGCGCATCTCTTGTTTCCACTCACCCGGCCACCCATATATGGCGGCGTGTAGAGGTATAAAGTTCCACCCTCCCAAACCTTTTTAAACCACGTCGATCGTTTAACGACTGAGGACGTATATACACGCTCGACAAGTTCACTATTTCACTTTGTAAGATTTAATAATTTACTTCGGAGTAACACTTCAATGTAAAAATTTCTTGAACACTTTCTTGTTTATTACACTGTTTGAGGTTATACCACGTTATAAAATTATTCAGAATTTATATAAAAAATATTGTTTAACTGAGAGCACACTGTAATTAGTATATTTTTTCATAGATTATGGTGCATACGTTTTGTGGCTTTTTTCCTCTTTTGAATAAATTCTACGAGGAGAATCTTAAGGATGTTTTTAACGAATAAATGAGTCCGTTGTTAATATAATACAAATCATTTTTTTATGTTATTGTCATAAAATAAATTACAATTTATTCAAAAATTTTATTTAAATCGATGATAAATATATAATGCTTTCCCTTTCTGGAATAATTATTGAAGACAAATGTGATGCTATATTATCTAAATGTATAATTGAATATCATGCAATAGTCACACGTAATTCTATTCAAATATCTCCCTCCTCGCTTGATAAGGTAAGTTTTGTTCTAAACATTTTTTAAAGGTACCAGTTGTGTCAGTACCATGTAAAACATCAAATGAGACACATTTATGTACACATATCGCACCACACATGCATGCCTGCGCACACACTTCTTCTTAAATAACTTTAATTAATTAAATAGAAGAAATTAGGGAATTCAATCAATTATAAAGAAATTAGAGTATTGAGGGAAATTGAGAGAGTATGGGTTTATGCATGCGTATATGTGTGCATGCACGTGTACATATGAACACGTTTTAACTTTTATATTCTTCGAATGTATGTCTTTTGTTATTTATTGCAATTTAATTTATTTATAACTTTATAATAAAAAATTTCTAACCAAACTTGATGGAAAATTTCTCCCCCTCATTTTTACTCACTCCATAAACCCATGCACATAATTTACAGTACATATGTTTATAATTTCAATGACATGTCATTTATAAAGATGTCTAATGTTTTTGTGATTTAAAATGATTATGTAATATATATAAGCCCAAACGAGACTCCACCGGAATCCTGGGTTTATTATTAGACCGCAGGAAAGTCAGCAGTGGTGCTATTCTAAGCCACCATCATTTTGCGAATATTCCTCTGTATACATGAAGAAGTGAACAGATTTTTTTTCTGATTAAAATTCAGATCAAGTATCTTTTCCATTCTGTGAATAAAGAAGAAGTTAAACGTTCTTATTCTGCATTTCAATTAAAAAGTAATTATAGCTTTATCTAATATTCCACCCTTTTACTGAAGTAATTTTCCTATTCCAAACCTGCTGTGCTGAATTAATTTTATAATAAACAATTAAAAAAAATCTGCCATAATTCTCTCTTCGCTTCTTCTGCTCAAGAGTAGTATTGGAACAAATTCTAAGAGTTCCCTTTTCTCAGTAAAGAGTTCAGCAAAGAGACTATGCTACTCTCAATCCATAAAAATACATTCTTAGTAGTAACAGGGTTAAAGAATAATATAACCATGAGCTTTACTTATGTATTTAAAATACGTATATCAAAATTTAATTTGCTTACTATTCTAGGATTGAAGTGTATGTTGAAAGTATAGTTATAATTTTGAAGTAAAGTGAAAATTCAAAATACGATTTGTGTACAGAATCAAAAGACATTTGTATTCGGAAATAAAATACATGTTTATAGATAATACATAATATTTATAGTACATTAATTAGAAGATTTAACGATATTTGGTAGAATGGGTCTCTTGAATGGCCTATCCTTGCCTCCGAATCTTAGCTGTCCTGATTCTTTCTTGCCACCAAAACCACCGCCTACAATATTACAAAAAATTAGTTATGTGTGCATTATCACTAGATGTACAATATTTATCTATATATATATAAAATATATATACGATAAAATAGATAGATAGATTTTTTTCTGTCATTTTTCCAGTTGTACTGAGCCCAACAGTTTCTTTTTTTAAATCCTTTGCAAGCTATTTTTGATTTTAAAGTTTCCAAATTATTTTCTGGTGCATGATAAATTCGCGAATTTTTTTATGTATTATTTTACATCGTATTTTAACTTGTTACCTTTTTTCATATTACTTTCAAGACAATTTAATTTCTTTCCAATTTTCATATACATAGATGTGTGTGTATGTGCGTGAGTGCTTGTACGTTCTCATCTATCTATATGTTTATCTATTAAACCTTCATCAATCAATTAAACTGCTGATAACTATGGTGATCGGTTAAAATTCTATGTTGATTCATAACTTTATTCAGGCATAGCACAACTTAATATTTCGGTACCAGTTTCTTCTGTTGCATTCATGAGCAATTCACCCATAATTTACATTTCTTGCTGGAATATGAAATATTCTGCTTTTTCCGTTGTACAACATACATTTACATCATAGCTGTATTATAAAATAGTGTAATATTTATGATTAAAGTTTCCATATTGCAGACGCATATCCATAAAAATAGCTGCATCGGTAAGGTGAAAAAGAAAAAAATAGTCCGAGTTGTATAATATAATAATATTGTATATAGTTGTATAATATTATCGCCTTGGAAATTGTATAGAAACAGCAATGCAAGCTCACCCAGTCGTCTTGGCTTCCAACCAGCAAGCATGCGCCCACACTCTAGGTCCATGAAGATCCTGTGACCTTTGAGGGTCATATCGACGCTACGTCTCAACATTCTATGTGCTTCCTCTTCACTTCTCAGTTCCACAAAACCATAGCCTTGTGATACGCCTGTTACTACGTCCACTACCACCTTAGCGGAGAGCACCTGCACGTGCCTAGAAAAAAACTAGAAAGGGAAATATAGTTTTTAGCTTGTTTATTAAGCATCTTGAAATGAATCGAAGATAATTATATAATCCATATAAATATAATCCAAGTGTGTCAACATATTGGAAATTAAATTAGAAATATCTTAATGCGTTTTGGACAGTTCACATACTATTCCAAAGGAATATATGCTGTAGTAAGTAAAGCAGAAATAATTTGAAATATATTGAATACTTTCTGAAAATATCGAAAGCTATATGTGACTTAGAAATTAGATTAGAAATAGAAGTCATAAAAAAATACAAAGTGATACATGTATTGGAATGATTAAGAAATATTTTCTGACCAAAAACACTCGGGAAACTAAATTAGAAAACAAATTAAAGTATCTGGTTGGAGCTACGGTGGTGTAGTGGATAGAGGCTCAGACTGCCACGCGGCAGACCCGGGTTCGAATCCCGCCCATCACCTCTGGTTTTTCTATGTGATATATATACCGTAGCTCTGGTGGTT